>JAODXP020006932.1:0-68231 GCA_027497455.2 Sardinella longiceps | reverse complement strand
ATTAGTCCGAAAAAAGAAGCCCATTGTTCCGACATCCCATTAGTTCGACGATACACATGAAGAGATGCATGGATGGCTTGTAAGGAGGCTATTGTAATTAATGACCAAAATATTGACGCTACTTGTCAGTGTTGAGCTGACTGTGTGAGTGAATGTGTGTGGGCATATTGTGTGTGTCTCCTCCTCATTTTGAATGCGCTAATTTGTGATGGGTTTTGTGGTAGGAACGTTTTTAGACTGAAACAGTTTGATGTTCATTTGCACACAAAAAAAAAACATCCACGGCTGATAGATAGCCTAATTGTCGCAATTTAGGGGATGCGAACCTGGGTTGCCCGTGCAACTGCCACGCACGCACCCCCTACCCCATGTCTCTGCTGATGCTTTTCTTTAATTAACTATTGAATAAATCCAGACTGCCTAGACTTTCCTAAAAACTCTGTCTGTCATTGTTTTTGAATTCCATTATGTTTTAAAACTCATAATTGGTAATTAAACAAAATCGATCACACAGAGTTTGTCCTGGAAGAAAAGGGTCCTATGTTCCCCGCCTTGTATATGACCACGGAAATTGCATGGGATATGCTTGCGAGTGCACATTTCGTAGGTAGCCTATACAACCTGCGGAGTTTCGCACCATCTCTCTGTTGCCTGCATTATGCAGAAAGCAGATTTGGATAGCCTGCTTGAGATTGGACAGTTGAATGAATATTATATCTTATTTATTTGTTCTGTAATGTTCTAACCAACCATACTGTAGTGGTCCGCAAGTAAGCTAGTGGTAAAGTTTATATCCAATTACGCGCAACTCCAAGGCTAATCTGGAGACGTCTTTTGCTCAAAATCTCTCATACTTGACTTGTCCTTTTCGTTTGGTAGCCAATCTACAGGCTACCGCGATCAGACATGATATCCATATACTTTGATTTGGAGAAATTAGTGCATTCAACTTTTGGGACATGGTTGTTTGTTTTTGTGCTGATTTAGGCTACTCTTAAAAGCGGCTGCTTTCTGCAGCGGCCACCCGACGTTTCCTTACAACTTCTCCAAGTTTAGGCTACTTGTTGTTTCCAGTAGATTTTTTCGTTAAGATATTAACCTTGTTTGATTTATAATGAGGTGAAACTTGGGAATTAGTGCCGAATAGACCGCTGGTATTTTGTAATTGTGATTCACTGCTTAAACCAGCGCACTTCTGCAGCTTCCTGAAATTAAGGGTGATTTTGGGGTGATTTATTTTTTTGTTATGATAGTAGCATACACTAAAGGTCACAGAGAAAAAAAAAATTGGCCTTTTAATGGCTTTATGAGTTAACTCACACACGCACGAAACCAGCAGTGAAGACATTAAGGACTGTCAATGCTTTACTTAATCCTGGTGTGTGTGCTTTTGCTGTGTGCAGACTCTTCAGTCAAGTTGACTGCAAACACACAATTGTCATTAGGCTGATTGCCACTGTCTTCACAAACAGCTACTGTTACATACATGACTGAAGTATCTCAATTAAATCATTTAAATCAATTAAACGTGACTATATGGCACTGGGCTCCACACTGCGCCTCTGTGCAAAGAACTTCAGTTCGCGGCACCCCCTCTCCTTCCCTCATCACATACAAAGTGTGGGCACGGAGCACCTTGCCGTGCGGCTGCATGGAAGCAGCGGGGAACATAGGACCTGGGGAACATAGGGATGACCCCGTACTCAGTGCTGCGGCAACGGGTGTTTGGATATGTTTACTGAATTTGAAACTAAAAACAATGTAGACTACCGAGAAAGCGGACTGCTGGGTGGACTCATGCACCAGATTTGGTGAGATGTATTGTTTTTCTGTGTTTTCATATTGCTTGGTCTAGCAGAGACACAGCAATCGCATTTTTCCTTTTTCTGTGGATTATATTTTTGGTTTGCTATATCGCAGCGGCCCTCGCGCTTTCCTGGATTGGATTATTTACTCTTGTGCGTGGTCCTGGCAAAATACAGGACATCTTTCTTTTAGGTTTATTTTCAGGACTGAATGAAAGGGGGAATTGCAACGCCTGGGATTGTTTGGGACATTTAATTGTGTGTGAATATAAAGCACCGCTGTGCGCGACCTGGGTTATTGTTTCATGTGTGTCTTCCTTTACTGTTAAACCGAAGAAAGGGACCACGTTTCATAGCCTATAATTAAGAAACGCACTCAGATTTGTAGCCTACCTTGTACTTTATTCTCAGAATTATGTTTATTGCATTCATATTTAGTCATTCAAAAGAACCCCTTGATTGTTACAACAGGCTCGGCACATTTCCACTTGTTTTTGATGCTGCAAAAAAGACGTCTCCTCTGTTCCACGAATTTTGCATCTTTCATACAAGTCATACATCCATCTCTGCTGTGTATGGTCGGACTAATGGGACTTCGGTAGCCTGGGAATTCCCATGCTCCTTTGCGTGCTTATTTCATTTCACTCTGCAGAGGAGCATGGTGACCATGGCCGTTTTTCTCGCTTACTTTCGGTATCCAATCGCAGAACAAAAGGGATTTGTACGGCCCTCGATTGCATTTTACGTCACGTGGTGGCTCTGGTATTGGCTCCGAGGTATGTACAGACGCTATGATAAACATTCGTAGCGCCCAATAAACGGCTATGGACAATTGTAAACGATGCTTCCGCTACGAGAAATGCAATAGGTAGGTCCCCAGACTAAATATCACTTGTGATTTTAATTTGGCATTCGCCAAGCTAGGACTTCGGACCAATGGGCCTGTTTTTTTTTCGGACTAATGGGATGTCGGAGTAATGGGATCTCTATTCAATGATTCATTGTCGGACTAATGGTATGTCGGATCAATGGTCCGTCCCCGAAATGAGCTCTCATGCACCTCCGTGTAGTTGCCTATTATTATGAATGGCCCAGCTGAGGGGGCTGGAACGCGCGACTTACAAAATCTGTCATGTGCACCACCTCGCAAAATTCACTAGAAAAGCTACGCGCGTCAGCGAAGTCCATGTGATTTTGACGTCACACAACATCGCGTGCAAGTGTAAATTGTGCTTAACTCATTGACTGCCAGCCGTTTTCAGAATAGAGCGTTCCATACTGCCAGAGGTTTTGGGGGATTTTGACTGTTTTTTAAAGAGCCACAGAATATTATGTGTTACGACTACATAAACAATGAAACTACCACAAGAAAGAGCAGACTCTCTTCTTTCACCAGAAAAAAAAGTTCGTTTCTACCCCTTTCCATTGCTTAGAAATCAGCAGGCGAACATAAGCTACTTTCTCCAAACATTCCCGTTTTTTATCATAAAAGGGAGAAAATTAGCGTTTTGTTTGACAACGTTAGTGTCTTGGATGCGCGTTTTTTTCGGTCTATTAGCACGTCAAACATCGGGAAAATGTCTTCCTTTGATAAGACCACAAAAACAACAGTAACAGGGGGCTTTTGGTAATAAAATAGGCATTGTTGTAACAAGGTAAATATATGCCATTACAGGCTGTGACAGCGATAACTGAGTGATCAACATCCAGCTCGCAAATTCTTACCTGACCCGGAACTGTGAGCTAGCTGGGCACTGAAACAAGTCACAACTGCTATTTCCGTTTGCCCAAGGTTGATCTCCTTCATCTCCCACGATCGGAACACTACTCGAACTACTATGGCAGTGACACATACTCTGGTCGAGTGTGAACTGCCTAAACTTCTCCGATTTACGTCTGCACTTTGCTAGCGGCATATTTAGCCATGTCATTAGCTTTCTCTACTTCTCCCTTGGCTATACCTATGAATCTCTGCTGATCTCACATCCAAAGTGACACACTGCCACCCTCAGGATCAATTTGGAACAACAAACGGACGACGGAGAATTCTGATATTTACAGACAAGGTTCCCTAGGTCTTTCTGCAGCCCGCCCCATTAAAAACCACAGTTGACGTCTAAAGACGTCATTGGCAGTGAACGGTAGTATTTCAGTTGACGTCTAAAGACGTCATTGGCAGTCAATAAGCTCGTTCGTGTTCAGAGTCGGTACAGCTAGAGGCTGTAGCCAGAACCAGCGAGATCTACGGAAATACGTCGGTGGGAGTGGAAAAGCATGGGGGACAAGGTGGACAACACAGCTGCAGCTGGCTGAAGCCACAACACGTGATCATGGACGTGATGTCGGGAGATATCGCGGAAGTTTGTTTGCACTGAAAACAGCTTGAATCCCCTCATTTCACCATTAAAATGAACGTGATAACTGGCGAAATAAATCATATAATGTTGCTTAATAAATTATTGATGCAATGCAAGAGGAACAGAGTTGTGTTTGAAGGTGTTTTGTTAAAAATAGTAATGTGGTATGAAATGCTTATTTGAGATGGCAAACCAAGCCATGCTGGAGAGCAATAAGGCTATTTCATTGGGCAAAACTTGCATACTGCTTAGCAGAAGCTCATTCAAATAAGCCCATTTTCAGTGAGTACAACGTGGTTGGTGTCATATTTGTCATGAGGAGTTTCAAACCAATCGGAATAATGAGTTACGTCATGGGGGTGGGATGCATCCTCTTGCAGCCGAGAAAAAGGAGATGCGGGTTTCGGCTGCAGCCGCCTTGTTACCGCGAGTTTTGAGTGACGTGCTGTGGGCGTATTTTGGTGACGCATTCACAAGCTTGGTGAAGTCAGCCGGAAGTCGGACACCGCGTCTAACCACAATGCATCGCTTGGCTGCAGCCGGCTGAAGGCGGCTGTAGGCGGCTTTACATCTCAAACACGCCTAATGAGTTAAGCGGCGCGGTTTTGGTCCATTTTCGTTTAACATATATGTTAACAGGTTAGGTCATTCACACTGCACGTGTTCTGCACAGCTCCTGTCCAGTTTCTGAGCAGTGAACCACGCAGCTCCCGCACTGCTTTTAAGAAATCCTAAACGTCACATCTAGCTGGTTTTCAATGTTTACTCATTGTGTAGGTTAACCATTCATTTCTGCATAGCCTACAGAGTAAGCTATATATTTTTCAGTCATTGTTATATTTCAGTAATTGGGCCATTGCTGCAATGCTGTAAATTGTAAATATTCTTAAGAAAATATTCTTATAATATTTATAATATATATATTATATAACTTAAGACTGACCTTATTGTCTCCAGCTTGCAGTTTGGATCTGCAAGTCCAGCACAGAGTAACTCCACTCCTTCGTCTTGCAGATTATTGTTACTCATATCCAGTTCTCTTAGATGGAAAGCCTCTTTGAGCACTTTGGACATAACTTCACAGCTTGCTTTAGAGAGGTAACATTGGTTAAGCCTGTTTAAAAAATTGTTAAATTGTATTGAAAATTGCATCACTATATTGTGTCTGTGTCATCAACAGTGTTTATGAGAGGGACAATAGTTTTACTAACCAAACTTTCCTACAGACTTTAACTACAGGATGCATTCTGTAGAGCCCTTCCTCAGATCTTAGATAGTTCTTCAGATCAAATTCCTTCAAGTCTTCATCTGACATCAACAACAGATAAGCCAAAGCAGAACACTCGGCTGGAGTCAGGTGACGATTAATTTGTTTGCCATCCTCCATGTAACTGCATGTTAGGGAAAAAAAACAAACACTTCAGCCACTTGTCTTTTAGCCTTCCCCACACCAACTTAACACTTGCTCTCTCACCATTTTGTTTTACAAAGACACAGAGAAGGTTCTAGCTCAGTGGGGAGACCATGACAGATGCAGGGCAGTGGTGGCATAGTGGTTAAGAAACCTGGCTAGCGTTGGCTGGAAATTGTGTCCATTTAACAATACAAAGAACAGTCAAGAAAGGGCTTCTATACCTGCCATTTTAAACTTGAGAAGTCGAGAAAGGCGGTACAAACTTCCAAGACCGCAAGGATACAGTGCACTGAATCTGACTGGAGTTTGGACGGTGGCATTCATATCACGTTAGCTGTGAAAGCTACAAGAGGGGTTGTGGGGACTGCAGTTACGTAAAGGAATGGTTAACCTCTTCATGAAAATTAATTATTCAACCCCTTACCTGGAGTTACATATGTGGGTAAAAGCATTTTGGTCTCAGTGCTTGCTTTTTCCTAGTATGGCCAAAGTCATTCTAAGGCAAGTCACGTCACTCGGCCGCCATATTAGGATACGCCTTCGGGCAGCTATTTGGGCTTAACAAGACCAGACCCTCCAAAATGAATGGGGAAATATCCATAAGTACAGATTGGCTGGTCGTATGGACTAAAAAAGTATATGGTGTGAATCCTCGTTTAAATCTGAGTGGAATCTACCAGACAGACCCACAAGCAAAGCTTATTTATTTAGACCTTATTTAAAACGGCAATTTGTTTACTGCGCCTGCGCTGACAATCGCGGCATGGCTATCACCATAGTGACAGAGGTAGTTAACAAAAAAGCTAACCGCCAGTCATACAGCGTTCAGCAACGCGATTGGCTATTTCCACCGTAAGGCAGGACTTCCAGTTTCTCTACTCCGCCATCTTTGCGCTACGAGCGGCCGTAGTGCATTTTAATGGGAGGACTTCTGAAGTGATTTGTCTCCTCCTATATAAGTGTCTCTGGTATGGCATCCCCAACTTTATCCATTTTTTAGCTTTAGCTTAGCATAGTCACTGAAATCTAATGTTGCCAGATAGCAGCTCTTTGGCAACCTAACTTTCCAGCGCCTATGCTAAGCTAAAGCTAAAAGATGGGGTTGCCAGACTAGGACAACACATGCACTGAGACCAAAATGATCTCCACATATGTAACTTCAGGTAACGGGGTGAATAACCAATTTTCATAAAGAGGTGAACTATTCCTTTAACTGGTGGTTGGTTTTACAAAAAAAAAATCAGTCATAACCCCTGAATCTGTTAGTTTATGAAGATAATAATCACTCCGCTATGTTTATTTTATTAAGCATCTCAAAATGGGGCGTTTAAGTTATCATAAGTCACCATCCGATACATTCTTGATAAAATGGGCAATTTGAGAAAGCATTCCTTTTGCATTCTTGAATAAATGCAAACTTTTGAATTGGAACAGTACTTCGGATGTGTTTTATGGCGTTTCTCAAGTCCGCGAGAACCAGGGCTCTGAACTGGTTCAAAGAACGAAAACGGAAACGAACTGAATTTTATGAGGAACGGAAACGAAAACGAAATGGTCTTCAACTGTTCCGGAACAGAAACGTTATTCTGAAATTCCTAAAAACGGTTTTATTCGTTCCCTAATATAGCCTATAAAATTTCACAAAACAAGCATAGGCCCACCCTATTTCATTAAAAAAAAAAAACTATTGAGGCCTACCTACTGCTGCGTCTCTTTCTCGCCCCCAAAACTCAGCTGTCAAATTTCCTTTCGCGAGAAATAACCATGCACTGTCTATAAGACCTGACCTTACCCTAGATTACATCAATATTGATGTGGTTTAAGCCGTGGTAGGCTTGCCATGTTAAACAGGTAATGTTTGGTCAGCCTTCTGTAAGTTCCAGCCATTCGCACTACATCCAAATTCAGTTACACGCCGATTGCGATTTTGGGCCGCTCAGGTCTTAATTTTCTTTGAAGTGGTCTTAAAAAGGTCTTAAAAAAGTCTTAAATTTGTGGTGGTCAAACCTGGGGAAACCCTGATATAATGTTTGTTAACTACTCTTTTAAAGACAGAAACAAACAAAAGGTAAAGTTTAGCTAACTACACCAACACTGACCTCCTGGGGGTCACAGACCCCACTTTTGAATATTTTCCCCTATTTTTCTAGTCAGAAAGTTGAAGGCTTCATTGGAAAAAAAAACAAAAAAAAAAACAAAAAAAAAAACATTTAATGTAGCTATGGGCCTAAATACAAAATTCCCGGCCTGACAATTCTGTTCTTTGATCATGACTGGCTACACAGTTTTCCCTGCCTTTCCCCTTTTATATAGTAATATAATCATTGCTATTTTACTCTATTCTTGTACTTTTTATACTACATATTGTATATCTGAATACTGGCATTCATACTGGCCTACAGCAAGTAGCTTAATCTGTTGACATTTTTGCTGCTGCCACTTTAAATTTAGCTTACACTTCTAAGATAAACTAGCCTGACACGTCAGACTATATCATAAGAATGTATAGTCTGAAGACCACTGATAGACTGTACCTCAATGGAGGGGCGGGTGATTGCGTTGTCTTTCAAACTGCCTCTCCACGTAATAGGCTAGCGTTCCGGCCAGTGGTACCAGCTGGTATATCAAACTTTTCCCGTAGCCCGTCGGTAACACGGCAAAGACATCTTTTTCAGAACGAAAAACTTCAGTGCACTTTCTTGTTTCACTTTCAAAGAAAATGACAAATGCAATTCGTCCAAAACTAAAGCCAAAGACTATTCCGCTCTGGTTTGAGCAGGGCTGTCGTCATCGTACAAAGCCCGCCTTACGATTTCCTGTACACATACCGCGCTGTGATTGGTTATCCGCCTCCAGAGGAAGGCTAAAACGGGTTTATATCAGTGGCCTCTAGACGTACCTCTGTGCAAATTCAAATTTGCTACCACTAGGGGTACGTCTAGAGTCTAGGCTAAAGATAAACTATATACTTGGATGACTGATCTGAAATCCCAAATTAGCTTATTTATAAAGCTCACATATTGGTGCAATATGAATGCACTGCAGCCCATGGCCATAGCCAGCATTTTGAAATTACCGAGGTCCTGGATGCGCGCAGAGCACGCCGAAATTTTTTCAACATAAGAGATCTACTGAAATAGTGTTTGAACTAATCTTTGAACTTCCCCTGCTCATACTGAATTTGCTAAACTCATTGTATTAGATACACTATTATATGCATAGCTGCCACAGTAAAGGGAAAGGTTTGAGACACTCCAAACCCCCTCTCCCTTTGCATTCTCCCACCAGTTGTGTGAGACTTCATTCTGAAATTGGGTGATAGAAAACTTCAAAGTGCTCTCACCGCAATCTCTGAAATGAACACAGTTCTTAAAAATGCAATGGTGGGAGCACATAATGATAGCCTTTTTTTCTGATGGAAACACAGAAATTACACCCACTGAAAGTCAATGAGACACAGCTCCTCCTACTTTCCTAATACATAACTGAGCAATGCTGAATATGCAGCTGTATCTTTTTAGCACAGGATTCTTTAGGCTATTTATGATTTTGTGACAACAGTGTTACCTGCCTCTGATTGTGTTTAGAGAAAATATATTTTACTTCAGTGAATGAGTTGTGTCCAGTGGATGTTATTTAAGTGCTCCAATCATTTAGTCTACAATAATGTGCTCCCACAACAGATTACAGTTTTAGAAAGTGTGTTCATTTCACAGGTTTCAATGAGATTGAAAACTTATCTCTGCAAATTATAGGTCTATATTATAATGTGTGATGATCTAGCAAGTTCAGCCTTTAACACTAGATAAAGACATACCTTGCCTAAATATAGGCGATCTTTACACTGAAATTAAACCCTCTCATTCTCTAGCAAGTTACCAATGATACCAATGGATAGATCTGGTTGTCTAGTTTAATTTAATACCAAATACCTCGATTGTAAGAGATATCATCCCCATTTAAAGCTTCCGAAAGACAATGAAGCAAAACCGGAGATATGTTTTGCGGCACTAACGCGCGCAAAAGGATTAATTAATTGGCGCGTCTGAAGAATGTTTAACTTATTTTCGGCTCGAAAAAATGACCGAGGTCCGGACCTCGGTGTCCTCTATTGTAGCTACGGCCATGCTGCAGCCCATGGCCAAATGCTACAGCAATGTTGTTTTATCTTTTGGAATTCAGTTTTGGTTTCATTTATCTATATCAAGGATATAAGCATTTTGTATTAACAGGCAAATATCTGGATTAAGCCAATTTGCTCATTTTGTTGTAGGCTACTTTCATTGAATTTGCGTGATATTGCTGTGTGGCATAATAAACCATGCAGCCACCACGTATCAAACTGCAGTGTGGTCTTGGTGCGTCAAAAAAAAGGACGCCCGACGAAAACACGGTCAACTTTTCCAACTGAAATAACATTGACTAGCAAACACAAGATAGCTGGCAAATATCTTACAGATTGTCTTTAGCTACAACATTATGATTAACTTCATTCATAATCTCAGTTTTTCATATCCCACCAAGACCGTTTACCTTCCCAATGAGGCTGATAACCTGTGACGCGCTCAAGACAGATAGAGGGAAGGATGGGAAAGAAGTCAGCGCTGCTGCCGTGTTTTCACTTGATACAATGACGCGAATATAGCATGCTAGGCGCTCACTGGTAGCGCTGTAAAGCCTGTTTGAAAATTACTGTCGGCACAAAGTTTGCAAATTCTATGACGCTGCATTTCTGTGACTATGAATGAAAGTAGTACATTTATGATATTTAAGACTTTCATTAAGACTTTGCCACGGAATTTAAGACTTTTTAAGGCCTTAATTTTGGAACATTTTATTTAAGATTTTTTAAGACTTTTAAGACCCCGCGGCTACCCTGTGTCTGAGCCCTGTCAAACTTCTACAAGCCCTGTCAAACTTTTACTTCTACAAGGTAACCAAGTCGGATATTTAGAAGTTTGCACAGTGAAATGTAAAGTTAATATCTGAAGATATCCGTGACATATTGCAGCCTAACAATTCAACGTTAATTCACTCAAGGAAAAAGTTACACGCCGTCTAACCAGGCTGCTGCTGACTGACTGCTGCTGACTATCTTAAATTAAATGCGATCTATGTTCGGCCTTAGTTCCCAAGTTTCACCAAGGTTAATATCTTAACAAAAACAATGTAGGCCTACCAGAGACAACAAGTAAACTTTGTGAAGTTATAATTGAAAGACAACATGCGGCAGCATTTAGGCCTACTGTAGGCTTAAAACAGAAGGAAGAGAGGCCGCAGAGAAAGTCATCTCATTTAAACAACATGAAGCACACATAAAAACAAACTAAAAAGTCTCACAAGTTCAATTACCCATCAGTCCCAAAACCAAAGTTTGTAGTAATCCAGTTTGATCGTTAGCCTACTTAGATTCCCCCAAAAAAGCAAACCATGCGCACAATGGAGGCGTGAGCTGTTGCGAAGCGGCTTCCATCAAAGAAACTCCGACGCCATTGTTGACATGCTAATTCCAGCCTACGTACTGGTATCCAGAAATTATTTTGATAAATTATAGGCCTATTTATCACAGCGCATAGTCTACAGTTGGCCTATTTAATTTATCACAGAGCATAGGCTAGTAGCAGTCTGCCTGGTAGTGAGATGGATATTATGTTCATAGTGTTGTCAAACGATTAAAAAAATTAATCTGATTAATCACAAAAATTTTCAAAGATTAATTGTGATTAATCACTTTTAATCACAACTGATTTCCTCCAGTAAGAATTTGGATGCTAGGATAATATATCCTTAATCCTTAATTTGCCCTTTAAAGGCCCTGATACAAAATAGTTGGCTTTGTTCCTCTCAAATGGGGCAATTCACACCTGTCCCCTACCCCGAAGGATTCCCCAAACATGTTGTTGGACAGTCAGGAGCTAGGCCATAATCTTTGTATAGTTTGACTTCATAACCGTTCCATTTTCTATCTGAAATTGAACATAATACATGCCATGAAAGTGGAAGTGGAACCATAACCATTAATCTGAGTCATTTTCAATAATTTTTTTAATCCGAGTTAAATTTTTTGGATTAATCACGTGATTAATCAGTTCATTTTGCCAGCACTAGTTTTCAAGCCCTGGCGAGAACGCAAGACAGAAAAGTACAGATATTGAGAAATGGCCTATGAGTTACAATCCTGGCAGCAAAGCATTTAACCCTAAGTTGCTCCTGGTTAACCAAATGTGATTGATAGTTGGCAAAATGTAAGTTGCTTTGAATTAAAGCATCTGCTGAATGTAGCCTAATACCTCCGCCAAGGGGTGAGTTAGGACGATTCTAAGGGCCTGGCACTGATAAGGGGCCCTTTGAGGGCAGTTAGTATTACTTTAATAGTATTGACTTGTGTAGGTTTTTTAAAAATGAAATATTTCATTTTATTTGTTAAATTAAGTATATTACACATGGTTGTACTATTTTATAATCGGTATTTTTCGTAAGACATTTTTGGTAACCCTTTCTGTTACAGTTCCCCAATAGTAATTTCAAGGTATTACATGGTAACTAACATGGGTAAAAGGATGGTAAGTTCAGAGAAAATGTGTTAATTACATAAAAAATACCTTAATTATTACCATGAAACTAATTTGCATTAATGGGTAATTACTACTATAGGGTATTTCCATGTAATTACCATATCATTCCATATCATATTGTTACAAGGTATAAATACCTGATAATTAGGGTTTTTGCTACTACCATAATTCCAGTATAATTATCCGTTATCCATAGTTTCCATTACCCATTATCCATAGTTAGGGTTTTTGCTACTACCATAATTCCAGTATAATTATAAATTATCAATAGTTACCATTCTTTTACCTATGTTAGTTATGTAATACCTTGAAATTACCATATTGGTACCAGGTAAATATCTGGTAATTGGGGGACTGTAAAAGAAAGGGTTATCCTATTTGTATATAGCCATTTCACCCCTCTCCCTTTTCACTGAATGGTATGGTCTGATTTTTTCAACGGGACAACTTTAAATGTTTTTGCCCTGGCAACGCAGCTCCGCTGTGAGATGTTCAAATTTGATTACTACTGCGGGTGAAAATTGTTTGCTAACTGTGGAAACGAGTTGCTAAATTGGACTGTGGGTGGTGGTGAACTAAGCATTGTTACCCCAGACACAAAAGGAGCAGTGCGCATTCAAATGAATCAGTTGTTCTCGGTTTAAGAGTTTTTCTCTCACAAATACTATAATTTTAGATATATAATTTTAAACTACTTCACAAGAGCTACTCAACTATGGTGGTTACTAGTTGCTGTGATAAACAGTTTACAAATCAATTAATTATGAAGACAGTTGTATTGCGGAAACAGTTCTGCATGCCTACTTGTGATCATGAATAGCTACATTGAAAAAATAGTTGAAGCCATAGGCATACATACAAAATTACTCTGCAGGTAAGGAATTGCAATCTGTGCTATAAAATTGTTCAGTGCCAGCCAAAAACCAACTTCACTTGCGCTTAGGTAGGTAGGATAGGTAGGTGGTGATGGGGCCCAAAATTTCTAGCACCGCCCCAGATACATGTACAGTACACATATAGCGACTCTATCAGCACACTGCCCCAGCATTCATTTGAAAGTCAACTGAAAGTCAACCGTCTTCACTTTCTCAAGGTAAGCTATCTATAGTAAATTAACATTTGTCATTGTATTGCCAAAACATAATGTGACTAAATGTTTTCATAGACTTTAGTATGGTCCTCAACATGACAACACTCATCTTGTGTTGATCGAGGCTGAAATGCCAGCTGTGATGCGCTAAAAGGTGCAATCTTTTTGTAGTGTTTTCCTATCAAATAACAAAGCTTTTAAAGCCAAAGCTTTTTTAGTTAGTTAAATGATACAAGAAAAAGACTAGTGTATGTGGCTTGGGATGATGGATAAACACAGGAAGATTACCTGCTGATTTCTGTTACCAGTGAGTTGTCCCTCAGTTCGTTCAAACAGTGGAAGAGGTTGAAAGTTTGTTCTGGTGTGATGTCCTCCCTGATCTTCTGTTTGATGTACTGGACTGTTTCCTGTTTGGACATTTCTTGAACAGCTAACTCTGGCAGTATCACATCAAGGGTAGAGCAGATTGTAGGCTCCAACATAGGAGCCAAGCCAACAAGGAAGCGCACAAACATGTCCAAATGTCCATTCTTACACTGTAGAGCCTTATCCAGAGCCATTTTGAAAAGTTCAAACCTTGAATACAGGAAAAGCCCTTCCATTATATCCCGCAATTTTTCCATCCACCCCGTCCACGGCATTCTTCTTGCAAAGGGATCTCTCCTATTAACAGCATGTTCATGTAGGGCATAAAGGGCTGCCAGGAACTCCTGAACGCTGAGATGCACAAAGCTATACATCTTCTCTCCAGTTATGGCACTTTCTGTTTTGAAGACCTCAGTGCATAGTCCAGATTCCACAGGTATTGAGTCTGCATCAAGATTACACTTCTTTAAGTCTTTTTTATAAAATGTTAGAGTTCGTGTCTCCAGATGACTGAATGCCAGTTTTCCAAGGTCAACAAGGAGCTGTCCTTTTTGCTCTGCACTCAAGTTCGGGTGCCTATCACTCATTCTCCTGATCTGAAAGACGCTGAATGATACATACAATTCAGTCAAAGTTTTGGGTGGATCCCATTTGTCTCCGGTCATTTCACTGAAAACTTTGGCTATAATATGACAGAATACTGGTATGTGACACATAATTTGAAGAGATCTGTTCCTGGCAATATGATCAATAATTTTGTTGGCTTTCTCTGAATTACTTATAGCCTTTTGAAAGAACTCAATTTTCTGGGGGTCATTAAATCCTCGTACTTCCGTAACCAAGTTGAAGCATTCACGTGGGATTAGACTCCCCGCTGCTGGTCTGGTTGTAACCCAGATGTGTGCAGAGGATATTAGTCTTCCAGTAATGAGACTTGCTGTGAGAATTTCCAAAGTTGTTTTTTTTCCCGGTCTAGATATGCACTCATTAATGTTCAGGTCGAGCCTACTTTCATCCAAGCCATCAAAGACAAACAGAATTTTGCATTCACTGAATTCTGTGAAGTTTTCCAAGTTGCCGAGATCACTGTAATATGATTTCAAAAGTTTAAAAAGGCTATAATCTTTTTTTGGTAGTGAATTCATCTGTCGAAACTGGAAAACAAAGACAAAGTCTATTTGTTGATTTGTTTTTCCCTCAGCCCAGTCCATGACAAATTTTTGCACAGCAACAGTTTTACCCACACCCGCAATCCCAAAAGTCAGTACTTTGGTGACAGGCTTGAGCGTGAATATGTGTTCTAGCTTGACTTGGTTTTCTTTACAAGAGCTTGTTCTGGACCCAGTTTGTCTCATTTCAATCGCAGACACTTCATGTAAATTACTGACGCCTCCTGTACAGCCTTTTACAATATACAGTTCAGTGTAGATGTCTTGTAAATCACACACTTCATCATTCTCCTGATGAACAGTGGAAAACCTGGTCTTCAAATGTGACTGAAGCTTCTGTTTAAGTGCTGATTTATTCAGTGCCACTGGCTTTGCAGCTAAAAAAAATAGATAAACATTAGATATTACATTGATTAATTATGTATCAAGGGGAGATTTAGACACAAAAAGGTTTATGCATTTTCCATAAATAATTAGTGTATTCACTGTCTCTGAGTTTGAGGCAGAATAATAGCAAACACGACCAGTAGCCTATTCACAGCTTACTTTTCTTGAGCTTCTTATCCAGGTCTTTGGCCAGCTGGTTCATTTTCATGGACTTGAGGATGTCCACCATAACCTCCCCACATGTGTCCTTACAGTGCTGTTGCACCATCAGGTCCACCACCTCATTTATATCAGCTTTCTCCAGCTTGCTCCAGGGGATTGTGGATGTTTCCTTCAAAATATATTTGAAAGTTTTGTAGTCCTTTTCAGAGAGTGCTTCCAAAGTCTCTTGCATCAGTTGGTGTACGACCGCCATTGCAATATGAGACGTCTGGCAGAATGAAAATGAAAAAGATTATTTTATGTCTACAGTAAATACAACCTTTTTTATGTGGAAAAAAAACCCATTACCCATGTAGGTACCATGTTTCCCTTACTTGTATTGGACGGAATTTCATTCCATGTTTCATTTAATTCCAGGACTAAACCTAATACCGGTATTTCGCACTGAATGTGTAAGCCCAGGAGTAAGCCTAATATTTCACACTGAATGTGTGTAGCCTGTGACACAAGATTGTGAATGCCTTGCTGGTGGACACAGTCATTTGCAAATAGAGTATTTGTTTTTGCTCTAGGTTGGAACCTGTTTATCACGTTAGGCAGGGTCGAGTTGTTTTTGATTTGGGCATGGATGAACATGCTGTCTGACAAAGATTGGCATGTTTTTTTTTTTTTTTTTTCTTGTTTTTTGACAATGCATCTATTTCTGTTCAGTACAGAGTTAAAATATATGAAGAGTTTGGTTCCAAAACGCTATAAAAGACATTATACATCACTTTCAGAAATAATTTTATTACATTTTATTTATTAGATGTAGGCTATGTGTAACTTTTGGGATACTTTTACTTGATTTATTATCACAAAGTATTTTCAAAAATGAATTTAAAGCGTTTTGGAACCAAACTCTTCATACATATAGTAGACAATATGTATTGCCTACTATAGTCACATCCTGAATCTGGAGAAGTTAGCAATTTAGATTTGCTTTTGCTAGATGCCCATAGCCTTGAAAACATAGGGCCCTACTAGAGGTACAGTAACAAATACTTCACTGCTCATAAGATTACTCATCCAAATAGATTTGGCTTGTCAGTCTAATACATGGTAACCCTGTTATGGAAAATCCCACTATTTCTTTTGTTGACACCTAAAATCAGCAAATGCTCTCGAAGGAATCAACAACACTCAGGAGGGAGCTAGTTACTGACATGGACTCTGTTTATTTCACAAATGCCATAACTTCTTTTGTTCACAGTGCCAGGTACACACGTAGGCAGACAACGCATCTAGTGCATAGCGCTGTGAAGAAAAGGCTTTTCTTGACCATTTAGCCAGGAGTTTGTGCAGGGACTGACTATATTTTCCAGCTTCTTAGTTTGTAAATACCTCATGATTCAACGGCCCTCCTGTTCTCGTCATGTCATGGTGACCTCTATGTTTGTCTAAAAGCAGGGTCTTTTCTTCAAAGCGTATGCTCTCTGTAAGAATACATATGCAAGCATTTCCCTGGGTGCAGTATCTTAAGCCATCTAGCTTTTGTTGAATAATGCACTCACATGACCTTTCCAAGTCACTCTGAGCAGGTAGGCCTACTGTAGGTCCTGTCTTAATGGTGGTTTTCTGTTCAACGTATGATTTTACTCTTGCCTCTTGTCAAAGATACCAATATGATGTTATAACTGATGTTATACTAATACTGTCAAGTGAATGAATGAATGAATTTATTTTTCAGTTCCATTACATGTACAAGACATACAAGGAATTGAAATTGCGTTCCTCACTATCCCAACAGTGAAATACACAGACATGGCATTCATTATGACAATGACAATGACAAGGCATACTTCATGACAATGGCAATGACAGACACTGCATGGGGGGTAGGATAGGAGAGGCCGCTGCGTGTTAGCGCGCCGCCTAGTAGTTTGGCAGAAAAGTTGAAAAGAATCACGAGGCGAGATGAGGAAAAGTGTAATATCTTCTTGTAAGGTGTTGTGAATTAAAAGGTTTAATTGTAGACTTTGATTTGATATACTGTATATTTTAGCTGAGCAGTTTGGCAGTTTGATATTTTAGGTTGGGTACTTCTAGTTTGACAGAATAGGAATCTGCCTGATGTGTGCTTTTCCCTTGCACTGTACAGTTGCTATGGTGATTTTTGTTTTGAGACCGCTGTTCAATGTTAAGATCCAAGTAAAGCAGTCAAGTTTACAAAATGAGTCCTTGCTTCATTCAAGGTCCATGCAACGCTTTGCAGTGCTTTGATACATTTTTCGAATTCACATGAAAAAGACAACTCAGACAACTCAGATAATAGGTAATTGGTGCTTTTTGTGTATTTTATTGTTGTTTGATGGTTGCTTTTGAGGGAGTGGATAGTTGAATTTGACAACAGGTAAAAATGAGTTTTCAATGTTCTATTTCTGCGCCGTGGTTGGACTGAACCAAGCATATCTTGGTTCAGATAGCGCCAGTTGTCTTTTGTAGACAGAGGCCTTAGCTATATGTGAATGAACAGTCTGGCAGGGAACATTTACACTGAATAATTTCACAGCTTTGTCATATCCCACTACGTTGCCTATGCCAGTCTACCTAGCTCAGGACAGAATGCCCAAGAATGCTATCAGCCAATCAGAGTGTTGGAATAGGGTTTGAGTTAGGACACGCGGAGAGAAAGAGAGAGAGAGAGGAGCTACGAGAGAAATGGAGTGAACGTTAATGCGGTCGTAGTCTTTGAGACATGACAATTAGGCTACTATGGCCGACTACAGTGTTATTACACGGTAGTAGAGTGAACTTTATCACTCAGCAGTACTAGTTACGTCCCTGAGTGCCGGTTAGTGCGGTCTGATCTTGCCTGAAGAAAGGAGGAAGAGTCGAGACTACTTTCCGAAGAAGACGGGTCAACGTTAGACTGGATGCTGCTAGCTACGTGAGTGAGTGAACCTGTGTTGCTGTGGTAAAGCTAACTAGCTAGCACAGCGAAGAAGTGAAAACGGATAGTAATGTTTATTTTAGACTAGGGCAAAAGTGTTTACTCTAAGCTAGCCCGCCTTACTTCACGTCCCTATACGGTTTTTACCCGATTTGTTATTTTTCTCCGGAGAAATTGCATCTCGCGACGTTGGAAGCTGATAGCCTGCTATTCTGAAGAGAAGATTTCCCGCTCCCTCCAACTCAGCTAAGTAACCCTCCACTCTGCAGCGCTTACGAACTCATAACACTGATAGCACTTCACATCGCTGTATGGTGTATACACTGACACCGTAACACAGGTGCAATGGACAATGTAAACATTGCGGACTATTGACTGCACTCATGACACCAGCACGCCACACACACACACACACACACACACACCTCTGGGTGGTGCTCCAGTCAAGCGAACATTCTGAGCTACTTTATGCGCTTACCCACGCACGGCCAATCCCTCTAACTCTCTCCTATGGACGGTATGGTGTATGTGTCAGACGGGATAACATAGTAGCCGTTAAATGTTGCTTATAGTGTTTGATTGTTTGGGCACCTTGAATGTGTGATGTGATAAAAGGGCACCTTGATACATTTTGCAGAATTGCTGTGTTGATTTGATTGTATGACGATTGCAGTGCAGTAACGGTATACACGTGTGGTTTGTTTACACTGGGGATGGGTGCGGGGAGTGACTGCTACAGGTGTCTCCCATGAACTGAGCTTTACCACGCCTCCTAATCACCCTAATTACGGGACCGCTGCCCGATAAAAAGTCACCGAAAACTTACCTGAGGGCTGACCCCGGGTGCCGACTAGCCGCCTCCTCGCTGTTGCCGCTGTGACCACCGTCGGACCTCCTAATACGCCGCTACCGGCGCTGACCTCCGTGATGCTCCCGCTGACCGTCCGAATGATCAACGCACGCAAGTATCCTCGTTAAGGGGCGTTCTTTTTCTGTATCCTCTTCTCCTGTCCATTGGATGCTTGTTATAAGCCTAAGCGGCATTGTATTGAAGAGTTTGTTCTTCTCGTATCTGGATTGCAGTGCCAACGCTACCGAACTGTTGTATCCGGTCATCTCCGTCGGAAGTTGCAGCGACCATCGTGGAACTGTTGACAAGCACTCCGCGGCCTCCTCTAAGGAAAGTACTCTTCCCAGTTGTGTGTGTGTGCGTGTGTGAGAGTGTTGGCCTACTAGCTAGCTCTTCTGCTAGCTGCTGTTGCTAATTCTCCCCCTGGTCTCTGTTTCCTTGAGGTTCACGGTGTGCTGTGATGCTTCCAGGTTAGTGACGTGAGCCCACAACGTCCCTCACGTTGGAATGTGGAACCCCGCCCCCACAAGGGATTCCCCGCGTTAGCCACACCCCCAGCTCAGGACTGCAGCATTGCCATTAGGACTGAATGGGTTTTATGATAACAATTTAATGTTTATGAATTTATTGCTGATGCCGGTTGGTTCTGTGTAGGGAATTGTGTATTTATTATCCTGTTTTTTTCTACTATTTTATTTATTCAAGGTGCCCTTCTTTTAGCCTGAATATTATAATAAACTGCTTTTTGTAACTTTACTCTTCTGTCTGACTCGTGTTCCTGGGATTCTAAAATGGAAGAGAGTAATTCTGACACCTCTTTTCTTGGCGTAGTCAGGCAGGGTCCCAGCAGCTCGAGTCAACAGAATAATAGCAATCAAAGTAATGTGGGGGGTAATGTTCCGCCTGTGTCCCCATTAATGATGCCTTGGGTTTTCAGTGTGCCTTGGATGTCTAAATTCACTGGAGATCGACACAAGTTTGAGGAATGGCAGACCCAGACGAGAGCAGTGCTACGGTCTCAATCTTTAAACAGCCAGCAACAAGTTGACTTTGTCCTAAGCACACTGGATGGAGATGCCAGACGAGAAGCGGCCCTCCTGTCAGATACAGACCGAGCAGATGGTGAGAAAGTCATTAAGGCCATAGAAAAAATATTTGGAGACAATGCGTCCAACGCACAGCGACGAGTGGCATTTTACAAGTGCTGTCAGCTTCGTGAGTGCCATGTAAGATGGCGGGCTGCGGATCGCGAAGCTGATCGAGATGCGGACCGTCTGCTGCGAGACCAATTCGTCTTGGGCCTCTGACCTGGTCCTGTGCGGCAAGAACTGCAGCGCCTCCTAAGACGCGATGAGGGCCTAACATTTCAAGCTGCCCAAAAGGAAGCCCGAGCCCTAGAGAGAGAACTGGATGGCACTACCACCGAAGCCCAAGTCCAAGCTGTACGCGGTAAGGCTGCTACTCCACCCAGTAGGGTGGAACGCCGCTCTGACTTAGAGGAGCTTAGAGAAAGTCTGCGAACACAGCTCCGAAATGAATTGGCTCAATTGAAGACTCTGAGCAGCCACATAGTAGAAGAACTAAGGAGCCAGTCACCCCATGGTGTATCAGCCATACCACCGCCTGTCAACCTCCGGCCATAACACACGCCTCCGATGGGACGAAGTGGCCGCCCAGGGCCATCGGCTAGGCCATACCAATGGGACTCACAGGGCCGTCCAATCTGCCTGGATTGTGGTGAAGCTGGCCACGTACAACGCTATTGCCCTAAACGCAGACCACGCCAGGATTTTTAGTGACCCCCGTCACAAGAGAGGGAGTGGCGGGGGTGAAGGTGTCTGAAGGCGACTCATCATCAAAGCCCACTTTAGTAGGTACATGCCCTGGGGTAGAAGTAGAAGTAAATGGCAAAATAGTGCAATGTCTTTTAGATACAGGTTCCCAGGTGACTCTCTTCAGTGAAACCCTGTTCAAAAATCATCTCGGGGACTCCACCATCAATACCCTCGACAAACCCAGCTGGCTGACCCTCAAAGCAGCCAATGGGCTCCAGATTCCATATATTGGCTATGCCATCTTGGATTTCAAGGTAGGCGGCATACACATTCCAAATAAAGGGGTCATTATTGTCAAAGATCAGTGTTTGGGCAGAGATCGGGCAGTCTTGGGAATGAATGTAATTACAGAGTGCTGGAAAGAGTTGATGGAGGGGGTTCATCCTGGGGTGGTAGCATTCCGTGCAGCGGTTGCCCCCGCAGCCGGCTGTCTTTGGGAGAAAGCTTTTGCAGTATGTAGACAAGTGCAACA
Source organism: Sardinella longiceps (assembly GCA_027497455.2). Lineage (NCBI taxonomy): Eukaryota > Metazoa > Chordata > Actinopteri > Clupeiformes > Clupeidae > Sardinella > Sardinella longiceps. Next base: position 46,817 of record JAODXP020006932.1, on the reverse strand, counting down.
GAAGGGTTCCATGTGCTGGGGGAGCGGGGTGGCAAAGTTAACTAAACAACCTCCTGTAGTTATTCCCCCACAGACAGAGATGGTGCTGTGGTGCCAAGTCAACCATCCAGCGCCGAAGGCTCACTGTGCTGTGGTGATTGAACCGCTGACCAAAGAAGACACTGGCTGGCGAACCGCCCACGTTCTTGCGGAAGTTCAGGATGGACAGGTACCATTGAGGCTGTGCAACCCAAACCCGTTTCCGGTGGAGGTCCCACAACGTCGACCACTGGCCGCCGTGACCCCAATTACACCGGAAGACATCGCCGGAGGTAAGGACCTTGTGTTGACTCCAGGTAGCCCGGGAGTGGTCGTAGTCGGGGTTGGCACTATTAGCACCAGTGCTCCAGCTTTACCACCTCTGCTGGAAGAACAAGGGGCTGAATTGACGCCAGAACAACGTGGGCGGCTGCACCAACTTTTGTCAAAGTGGGAAGGCATCTTCGCCCAACACGATGAAGATTTTGGGCGGACTAGCACCGTAAAACATCAAATACCCACTGGGACAGCTCCCCCTAGTCGAGAGCGCTACCGCCCAGTGCCACCGACGCTGTACCCAGAACTGAAGAGCCTGCTTAAGAACATGCTGGAAGGTGGGGTGATCAGGGAGAGTTCCAGTCCCTGGGCAGCGCCGATCGTACTGGTGAAAAAGAAGGACGGCTCATGGCGCTTCTGTGCCGACTATCGGAAGCTTAACTCTGTCACCCACAAAGACGCGTATCCCCTCCCCCGCATCGAGGAGTCGCTGACCAGTCTGAGGGGTGCCCAGTGGTACTCCACGTTGGATTTGGCCAGCGGCTACTGGCAGGTGGAGGTGGACGAACGTGACCGAGAAAAGACCGCCTTCACGACTCCACTAGGATTATATGAGTTCGACCGTATGCCTTTTGGATTGTGCAACGCCCCGGCCACATTCCAAAGGCTTATGCAACGTTGTCTGGGTGAGTTCCTAAATGAGTCCCTGCTTATATATTTAGATGATGTCATTGTGTATTCTTCCAGTTTTGATCAACATCTCTGTGATCTGGACCAAGTCTTCCAACGACTGCAAGAGCATGGGCTGAAATTACAGCCCCGAAAATGCAAGCTGTTCCAGAAGAAAGTCTTCTTTACCTGGGCCATGTGGTAAGCGCAGAGGGGGTGGCCACCGACCCGGAAAAGACAGCGGTTATCCAGGCCTGGGCAGTACCACAGAACATCCGGCAGGTGAGGTCGTTCCTTGGCCTGGCAGGGTATTACCGCCGGTTTATTCCAGGGTTTGCAAAGATAGCCGCACCGTTCCATGGCCTGCTCCAAGGGACTGCGACCGTATCCAAGTCTGCACCAATTCACTGGACCTCTGAGTGCGAACAAGCCTTTCAACGCCTGAAAAGCGCCTTGGTGAGTCCACCTATTCTGGCTTATGCCGATTTTCGGCTACCCTTCCGGTTATATACCGATGCAAGCCTGGACGGTCTGGGTGCCGTGTTAGCCCAGGTACAAGAAGGTCAAGAGCGAGTTATCGCATACGCCAGTAGAAGCTTGCACCCAGCCGAGAAGAATGATAAAAATTACAGCTCATTCAAGTTAGAACTGTTGGCCCTCAAATGGGCTATGACCGAAAAATTTAAGGATTATCTGTGGGGTATGGAGGTGGATGTCTTTACAGATAACAACCCCTTGGTGCACCTGGAGTCAGCCAAGCTTGGAGCGGTCGAGCAGCGGTGGGCTGCCCAACTGGCCAATTTCAAGTACAACTTGCACTACCGACCTGGAACTGCTAACCGCAATGCCGACGTCTTGTCCCGAATCCCTGGGGAACAGCTGGAGGTGACCACCCGGGCAGTAGAGGCAGAGCCAAACGAACCAGAGGTTGACCCTGAGCCACAGGAATGGTCCACCAGACAAGAAAACGACGCTGACCTGAGCCGGCTTAGGTCCTGGAAACAACAGGGTCAGGCACCTGCTCTGACGCAACACACCACGGCAAGCCCAGCTCTCCAGCGACTCCTACGTGAATGGGACCAGATCGTACTTACCCAGAATGTCCTACGACGGGAAGTCCAATCCACCAGAGGTGCTGAAGGGCCTTGTAGCCAGATCTTGGTTCCAAAGAACGATGCAAAGGTGGTGTGGCAGGAGTATCACGAGAGGGGAGGGCACCCAAGTGCCGAGAGGACACTTGCAATTCTACGGACCCGCTATTTCTGGCCTGGGATGAGGCAAGACTCAATGGCTTGGGCCACCGACTGTCCTAGGTGTGTGTTATATAAAGCTGGACCGGAGGTAAGGGCACCCCTGGTGCCAATTGAGACTTCCTACCCATTTCACATGGTTGGCATTGACTATTTGTCCTTAGGCCGCCCAGGGGATATTTTCCCTTATGTCCTCGTAATGACTGATTTGTTCTCCAAATTTGCCATAGCGGTCCCCACTAAGGACCAGACTGCTGCAACTACGGCAAAGGCGGTGTGGGAGAACCTGTTCCAGGTCTACGGGAGTCCAGAATACATTTTGTCTGACCGTGGGGCGGCTTTTGAATCTGAACTCTTCCACCAACTCTGCCTCCTCTATGGCTGCCGCAAGAAGCGTACTACGGCCTACCACCTGCAAGGACACGGGGCCTGTGAGAGGTTCAATCAAACCCTCCTTAAGCTATTGGGTACACTAACTGAAGAGACGCAGGTGCAATGGCCAAGTAGGTTGCCTGCCTTGTTACAGGCATACAATAACACCCCACATGGCACCACTGGCCTAACACCTTACTACGTCGTATTCGGAAGGCATGCACGACTCCCCGTCGACTGGATATACGAAGCCGGACCCGCAACTGAACGGCAGAACCTCAAAGGTTGGGTCCGTACCCACCATCAGGTGCTGAACCAGGCCTGGACAGCGGTCCAGCAACAGACAAAACAGCGCCAAGCTGGAGACAAAGCCCGCCGCGACCGCCGAGCTAGGGCCACAGAGCTGCAGATGGGAGAACGGGTCTTACTCCGGCACTTCCGCCGCCGAGCGTCCGGGAAGTTGGCCCCACGATGGCAACCCAACCCATACGTAGTGGTCTCCCAGCTGCGCCCAGGGCATCCAGTGTACCTAATAGGAAGGCCCTATACGTACAGCCCATAGAAATAACCTGCGTGTCTGTCCATTAACTTTCCCACAGGCATCTGCGGCCTGCCAGTCACCTTCCACAGTACAACTGGAGCAGCCCCAACAAGAAGACTGGAGGGAGACCCCGGGTTATAGACCACTGGTATTTTGGAGGAACCCGCTTCCCCAGTGGCCGAAGAGTTGATGCAAACCCAAGTGGAAATCCAGCAACCAGGTAACCCACCTCAGAGGCACAGGCAGACCAACAGTCCTGGGGATATCATAGAGGCAGAACACCAGGCACCCACTGACCCACCAGAAGTCCACGATGTACCAGAAGAACAAACTGAACCACCAGAACCCCGTCGCTCACAACGGAGCACACAAGGCAACATACCACTCAGGTACCAAGCGGGGACATAGTCGGGACGACTATATGTAAAGCGGGGGGGTAAGATGTCAGACGGGATAACATAGTAGCCGTTAAATGTTGCTTATAGTGTTTGATTGTTTGGGCACCTTGAATGTGTGATGTGATAAAAGGGCACCTTGATACATTTTGCAGAATTGCTGTGTTGATTTGATTGTATGACGATTGCAGTGCAGTAACGGTATACACGTGTGGTTTGTTTACACTGGGGATGGGTGCGGGGAGTGACGATTAACTGCTACAGGTGTCTCCCATGAACTGAGCTTTACCACGCCTCCTAATCACCCAAATTACGGGACCGCTGCCCGATAAAAAGTCACCGAAAACTTACCTGAGGGCTGACCCCGGGTGCCGACTAGCCGCCTCCTCGCTGTTGCCGCTGTGACCACCGTCGGACCTCCGAATACACCGCTACCGACGCTGACCTCCGTGATGCTCCCGCTGACCATCCGAATGATCAACGCACGCAAGTATCCTCGTTAAGGGGCGTTCTTTTTCTGTATCCTCTTCTCCTGTCCATTGGATGCTTGTTATAAGCCTAAGCGGCATTGTACTGAAGAGTTTGTTCTTCTCGTATCTGGATTGCAGTGCCAACGCTACCGAACTGTTGTATCCGGTCATCTCCGTCGGAAGTTGCAGCGACCATCGTGGAACTGTTGACGAGCACTCCGCGGCCTCCTCTAAGGAAAGTACTCTTCCCAGTTGTGTGTGTGTGTGTGTGTGAGAGAGTGTTGGCCTACTAGCTAGCTCTTCTGCTAGCTGCTGTTGCTAATTCTCCCCCTGGTCTCTGTTTCCTTGAGGTTCACGGTGTGCTGTGACGCTTCCGGGTTAGTGACGTGAGCCCACAACGTCCCTCACAAGGGATTCCCCGCGTTAGCCACACCCCCAGCTCAGGACCGCAGCATTGCCATTAGGACTGAATGGGTTTTATGATGACAATTTAATGTTTATGAATTTATTGCTGTTGCCAGTTGGTTCTGTGTGGGAATTGTGTGTTTATTATCCTGTTTTTTTCTACTATTTTAGTTATTCAAGGTGCCCTTCTTTTAGCCTGAATATTATAATAAACTGCTTTTTGTAACTTTACTCTTCTGTCTGACTCGTGTTCCTGGGATTCTAAAATGGAAGAGAGTAATTCTGACATATGCACTGACACCGTAACACAGGTGCAACGGACAATGTAAACATTGCGGACTACTGACTGCACTCACACACACACACACATTAGTTATTAGGTCATTTCAGCATAACATGTTCCTACATACAGTTGATGTGATGTTTGTATCTCCTTTAACAGTCAGTTAATATGAAGATCTATTTACATTCTGATTATCAGAATACAGTATGTTGTGTTTTGAGATGTATTGAATTGAAATGCATTAAATGTACTAAGTCCAGGTTCTATATCCATTCTGATTATCAGAATATGATTAGTTTTGAGATGTATTGAATTGAAATGCATTGAATGTACTAAACCCAGGTTGTATATCCATTCTGATTATCAGAATATGTTTTGTTTTGAGATGTATTGAATTTAAATGGATTGCTATTGAATTTTAGAATTTCATTGCAGTGTTAATGTAGTTGAGATATCTCACCGGTGGGACTAGGTTTGGAAAGAAGGCCTTTAAGGTAAACCTGAGTACTCATGGTAAACTGTCATGTCATTTTAAATAATATCTTTATTCTTTCTAGAATAAATTTAACTTACTGATTTTGTTACATTTGAAAAAGTGGTTGATTAATGAATGTTCTACAGAGTAGGGGCAGCTTCTCCTTAAATACTGCTGTGGAATAGGTTAAGGGGAGATAGTAAGTGTTGCACACACCCTAAGTCACACCCCTTCAGGTAAGCCGTGACAAGTAAAATCCTGAAGCCCAAGCTACCTTTCTCATAGTATAGTTTAAGATTAAGTTGAATTGTGCAGTGGGGTCAGGACATGATCCTGTATTTCCCTGCCGTCTGGAGATACTAGTCTTAGTAGCTTTCCCCTACTACACGGGTGCTTACCGCCTGTTACATTTGGCGTCACGAACAGGATCAATTCCTACTGCAAGCCCTTGTTAGTGCCTTATTTTATTAGCTTATATATTAGGGGGCCCCAGTCTTCAGGTAACACAGTGATGGAGAAGGATATGGAAGAGCTGAGGCGACAGCTAGGAGCCAAAGTAGTTATTGACCAAAAGACATCGGCTACTGTCTACATTCAGAGAGACAGGAAATGCCCTGACTTCAGTGGGAGTATAAGTCCAGGGGAGATGACCATAGTGGAATGGACTGCTGCCATGAAATGTTACTTCCAGGTCTGCAGGGTGCCAGCCAAAGATCAGGTCGAACTACTAAAACAGCATCTAAAGGGTGAGGCAAAATTCACTGCCAAACTGTGTCTGGAAGAGGAAGTTAGGTATGGCGAATCCAAGACAGCAGAAGACATTTTTAAAGCCCTTGCAAAGGTCTATGACTAAACTCCAATTCTCCAGTTTTATGATCGCAAACAGACAGCTGGAGAGAGAGCCAGAGCCTACGCATATGACCTCCAAGAGAAGCTCAACTGGCTGAAAGTCCGGGACCCAACACGTGTTCATGATCCCGAGATGATGCTGAAGGAACAGTTTGTACTGGGTCTCCGGGAAGACACACTGAGGCGGGAAATGAAACGACAGGCCAAGGCTGATCCAGAGCAAACTTTCAGCGCTTTGATGCAAGCAGCGATTGACTGGAGTGAGGAAGAAGAGGCACTGTCGAACACCTCGGGTCTAAGTCAGGCTCGTGGCAATGTTCACGCAGCTCAGGCAACTGATTCGACGCAGACACTCTCCTTACAGTCGCTGCATGATAGCATTCAAAGACTAGCGGCCCGTCAGGAGCAACTCTTCAGGGCCATACAGGAGAGACCTGACCTGCAACCAGGAAGGCCCCGGAAACCCCCGCTCAGGGATCAAGAGGGCCGGCTGGTTTGCTACACCTGTGGCGAGGCAGGACACTCGCCATCGCCTCCAATGTTGCAGAAGAGGGGCCCGCTGACAATGCCACACCAGCAGCTGTCCGAACAACTTTGGTAGGGTCAGCCGTGCCCACATCGCCATACACAGAGGAACAAAGAATTGAACATGGTGGCGCTTTTGGAATCTGCTTCATGGTAGATGTGGCCACAGACGGTGTGAAAACCTGGTGCCTGCTGGATACCGGTTCTGAAGTAACCACGATATCTGCTGCGCATTTCCAAACACACTTTGAAGGCAAGGAGCTGTCCCCTGCTAACTGGATTAAACTGACAGTTGCAAATGGTCTAGATATCCCGGTGATAGGCTGCCTCTATGCCGACATTGAGTGTATGGGCAAGAAGATTTCGGGGAAATGTGTGTTTGTGCTCCGAGATGACTCCACACCTAAAGATGGACAAAGTGTGCCCGGAATACTAGGAATGAATGTCCTCAGTGACCTTTGCCACCTGTGGTGTGGAAGGTATCCAGATTATGGAACGACATGGACAACCAACCACAGGAGCAAGCCTACGTCGTGTCCTTGCCAAGATGGTGAAGGAAGACCAGTGTGTAGGTGCAGCTGGGAAGATGGGCCGTGTGAAAGTTGCAGGGCGGCGCACTATTGTTATCCCCCCACACTCTGAGACTCTGAGTCATTGAGGGCCGCTGTGGAATCCCCAAAACAATGAAGGGTCCTGTGCTTGTTGAAGCTTCACAGGGTACAAGTCTACCTCATGGCCTCCTGGTTGCCAATGTTCTGACACAGCCAGTGGGAGGAAAAGTACCAGTGAGACTACTTAACACCAGTCAAAAGCCTGTCATCTTAACCCCAAGGTGTAGAGTGGCGGAGCTCAGCAGACCCGAACGGGTACTACCCAAAGAGCTAGTTTCATTTGGGGAGACTGAAGGCGAGCTGTGTGTCCGGGCGCTGAAAGGAGAGTTTCAGGAAGAGCCAGTGAATACTGAACCCTTGGCTGTTCCAGTTCAGGCTGATCTACAGGGCCTCACTTCCTCCCAGGTCCATCAATTGAACCAGCTCTTGCTGAAACACAGCGCAGTATTCTCCAAGGATGAAAGTGATTATGGCTACACCTCTGCTGTCAAACACCGCATACCAACTAGCAATGCTCACCCCATCAAACAGCGGCATCGGAAAATTCCTCCCCATGTGTTCCAAGAGGTAAAGCGTCATGTGCAAGACCTAGTTGCACCTAGTGCGCTTTTGCTGTGACTACAGGAAGTTGAACAGCGTGACCCACAGAGACGCATACCCTCTGCCAAGAGTGGAAGAGTCGCTGGACGCTCTGGGCAAGGCCTGTCTGTTCTCCTCCCTTGACCTCACAGCCGGATACTTCCAAGTAGCGGTGGACATGGCAGATCAAGAAAAGACGGCTGTCACCACTCCCTTTGGCCTCTTCGAATGGACACGTATGCCGTTCGAACTATGCAACGCCCCCGCAACGTTCCAACGCCTGATGGAGGCCATACTTGGGGACCTAGCGTTTGACATCCTGCTTGTCTATTTGGACGACATACTGCTGTTTTCGGAAGACTTTGACAGCCACCTACAGAAACTAGACCTAGTCCTCCAGTGTCTCCGGGAACACGGTCTAAAGCTGAAGCCTCAGAAATGTTTCCTGTTCAATAAGGAAGTAAAATTTTTAGGACACATTGTGTCAGTTAAAGGAGTAGAAGATGGGGACAAAGTATAAGTTCTAGAGGAGTGGCCCACTCCAAGCTCAGTGAAGGAAGTTCGTCAAGTAGTGGGCTTCATGTCCTACTATCGCCGCTTTGTGCCCCGCTTCGCTCAGTTGGCCAAGCCGCTCCATGCCCTCATGGGTTCTGTGAAAAAGGACAGTAAAAAGGCCCACAGCCCACCATTTAAATGGGACAATGAATGCCAAATAGCCTTTGACAGCCTGAGACACTGTTTGATGAAAGCTCCTGTACTTGCGTACCCAGACTTCCAGCTTCCATTTATTGTCACTACAGATGGAAGTTCCATGGGTCTGGGCGCAGTCCTGAGCCAACGTCAAGATGGAGTGGAGCGGGTGATAGCATTTGCAAGCAGAGGGCTCCGAGGCTCAGAGAGGAACGATAAAAATTATAGTGCCTTCAAATTAGAGCTGCTTGCTCTCAAATGGGCTGTCACAGAGAAATTTAGAGACCTGTTGAGGTACTCGAAGTTCACAGTGATCACGGACCACAACCCACTGAGATACCTAGACATGGCAAACCTTGGCGCAGTTGAACAGAGGTGGGTGGCGCAGCTCGCTGAATTCCATTTCGAAGTTCACTACAAGCCTGGCCGCTTGAATCAGAATGCGGACGTGTTATCCCGTCTCCCAGTGCGGTTGGAGCTGGAAGAGGAGGACTCAGGGGGTGACTTCCTGGTAATCAAGGTGGAGGAAGTCCGGGCGAGTCTGTGGCTTGCCAATGAACGTCCGTCTGAACAACGGGCAACCCACCAAGCCATGCAGGCTGCCGTAAAAAGCCACGTGAACGGACACAGCTTTGAAGAGCTACAATGCCTGCAGTCCCAGGACCCTGATATTGGTCCAGTGTTGGGAATGCTGCAGACAAGACAAAAGCCCTCCAAAGCACAGCTCGCAGACATGAGTGCTACCCAGCGAAAGCTGATTGGGCAGTGGGATTGCCTCACCCTGAAACGTGGTGTCCTGTTCAGAGGCCTCCAGGATCCCAGGGATGGTGAAGAACTCCACCAGCTAGTGGTACCCGAAGCACTGCGGCGGTATGTTTATGAAACGGCACATGACCATGGGGGCCATTTCAGTGATAGGGGCACTACCAGCACCGTCTGCCGATGTGCGTGGTTGGGTGCAACAATGTAAGAGATGTGCCTTGGCAAGAGATGTCTTCCCAAAGTCACAGGCCCAAATGACTTGTACCAATGTTACAGCACCCCTCGAAGTCCTGGCCATGGATTACACCCAATTAGAGCAGTCAGTAGGGGGTACGAGAATGTGTTCATCCGATTCACCATCACAGTGGCCACTAAAGACCAGACTGCCCGCACGACAACGTCAGCAATCGTCAAACACTGGTTTGTGTACTATGGCTGTCCCGCTAGGCTACACTCCGACCAGGGGCGGAGTTTTGAAGCGAACGTCATCAAGGAGCTTTGCCGAGTTTACAGCATTGCCAAAAGCAGAACGACCCCGTATCATCCAGAAGGAAATTCCCAATGTGAGCGTTTCAATCGAACAATGCACGAAATGCTAAGAGGATACTCCCCCTTTTACCTAATGTTCGGTAGGGACCCCCGTCTCCCAAGAGATGTTCTAGCAGGCCAAGACATGGAATTGAGTGGAGCTGAAGATTTGGATGACTGGGTGCTGGACCACCACCGGAGGCTTCAAACAGCTGCGGATGCAGCCAGGACTGCAGCGCAAAGTGTCTCAAAGAGGAGGAAATGGCGGTATGACAGGCGAGCGCGAGGGGCCTTCATCAAACCTGGTGACCGTGTTCTCCTGAGAAACCATCGACCACGAGGGCGAAACAAGATTCAAGATAAGTGGGAGTCCGAACCCTACCTTGTGGTGGCCCAGAATCACGCCGACATGCCAGTGTTCACTGTGAAGCCTGAAGCTGGTGGCCCCACCAAAGTAGTCCACAGGGACCAGATGAAGCTGTGTGTGTTCTTTACCCCAGCTTGTGAGAATCATGCCCCTAGACAGAGCAAGACCCCTAGACAAGAGCAGGTGTCCTGTTCTGATTCTGATTCAGGTGAGGTAATATATATTCCCCGGAGTTTCCCACATGTTTCAGGGCCCCACCATGCCAGAAAGAGCTCAGCTAGTGAGTCAGGTAACTCAGATATGGGTGAGGTTCAGGACCAGCATTGGGCACAGGGAGTTGAGAGTAGTGGAGAGAGTGAGTTGGAAGGAGAGGGGGTAACTAGTGAGAACCTTGAGCAAAGGCCTAGTAGACCTCAGAGGAGCACACGAGGTAGGAAACAAAGACTATGTTACTAAGTAAGAGTACCTTTCATTTCACTGTTCTTTTCTTATCTTGATTCTGTTAATGTTGATTTTTTATTGCTGAATGTTTCCTACACTATGGTTTGACACTCACTGACTGATGTGGAGAGAACTCTGATATGGCAGGTTTTGGAGGGGGGAATGTGAATGAACAGTCTGACATGGAACATTTACACTGAATAATTTCACAGCCTTGTCATATCCCACTACGTTGCCTATGCCAGTCTACCTAGTTCAGGACAGAATGCCCAAGAATGCTATCAGCCAATCAGAGTGTTGGAATAGGGTTCGAGTGAGGACACGCGGAGAGAAAGAGAGAGAAAGAAGCTACGAGAGAGATGGAGTGAACGTAGGCTACTATGGCACGGTAGTAGAGTGAACTTTATCACTGAGCAGTACTAGTTACGTCCCTGAGTGCCGGTTAGTGCGGTCTGATCTTGCCTGAAGAAAGGAGGAAGAGTCGAGACCACTTTCCGAAGAAGACGGGTCAACGGTAGACTGGATGCTGCTAGCTACGTGAGTGAACCTGTGGTGTTTGTGGTAAAGCTAGCACAGCGAAGAAGTGAAAACGGATTGTGTTTATTTTAGACTAGGGCAAAAGGGTTTACTATAAGCTAGCCCGCCTTACTTCACGCCGCTATACGGTTTTTACCCGATTTGTTATTTTTCTCCGGAGAAGTAACCCTCTGCTCTGCAGCAGCGAAAGTTGTGTGTGGCATTTATAGCTGGCAATTCCTTACGACTGGATAAAGGCTATTTACCTGCCAATCGAGTCTCTCCACTCCTGTTAAGTGTAACGGCAATGTAAACATTGCAGACTGCTCACTACACTTATCCCATATATACTGATATTCACGCTACATGTTGAGAGAGTGTAATGGACAATGTGAACATTGCGAACTGCTTACTGCACTCTTGACGTCAGAGCTTATAAACTCATAACACTTCACATTGCTGCACGGTGTATGCACTGACACCGTAACACATGTGCAACGGACAATGTAAACATTGCGGACTATTTACTGCACTTGTGACACCAGCGCGCTACACACACACACACACCACACACACACACATCTCTGGGTGGCGCTCCAGTCAAGCAGCATTCTGAGCAACTTTGTGCACATATTTACACACGGCCAACCCCTCCAACTCACTCCTGTGGACTGCCATTGTTATTAGGTCATTCTAGCACTGATAATATTGTCCTACAGTTGATGTGATCTTTGTACTGTATATCCTTTAACAGTCAGTTAATTTGAAGAGCTATAGCCTATACATTCTAACGTCATTACGGGGAGGGTTACAGTCTTGTTCTCTGGAGTGAGTTCAGCAGTCTGATGGCTTGTGGGAAGAAGCTGTTGCTGAGTCTGGTTGTTCTGCTGCGCATACTGCTGTAGCGCTTACCAGAAGGTAGGAGGGTGAACAGTGCGTGTGAGGGGTGGGTAGAGTCTTTGATGATGTTGATGGCTCTTCTTTGACAACGGGATGGATACAGGTCTTGAATGGATGGTAGAGCTGATCTTGTGATCTTCTCTGCTGTTCTCACCACCCTCTGTAGTGCTTTCTGGTCTGCAACATGGCAGCTGCCATACCACACTGAGAGACTGCTGGTGAGTATGCTCTCAATGGCACCCCTGTAGAATGTGGTGAGTGCCGAAGGAGGGAGACTGGCTCTCCTCATCCTGCGCAGGAAGTGGAGACGTTGCTGTGCTTTCTTGACAAGGGTGGTGGTGTTGGTGGTCCATGTCAGGTCATCAGTGATATGCACACCCAAGCCCGGCTTGGCCCGAATGACGTTGTTGGGTTGGGCGGAGTTATGTCAGCGGAGACATATTAGTGGAGAATTAGCACCGGTGAATTAGCGCTGACAGCTAACCCATTGAGGCAGAATTTTAAACTGTTTTGAATATCGTAATATGCTCCAAATATCCCCCCCAAAGCTGTGCAACATTATTGAACACCTTACAACACAGAACTGAAGAGTGTATGACTTCAAATGACTAAAACAGTGGTTAAAGCAATTTGCTTGTCAAAGCAGCAACATACCTTTTTACACTCTGGCTCCAGCTAATCCAAGTCAATTCTGCTATAACTACTCCTTCAGTGGCAGAGACGAAAACTTGTGTTTTGAAGACGTGAAAAATATTCCAAAATATTCCTTTTTTGTGTTCAAACATTACTGACCATGTTACAATAGCCTGTCATGAGCATTACAATAGCTGTAATGCCAGCACAAAAGACGTCTCTTCAAATGTGTTCTTACGTTGCCAGATCTTGCTATATGCATCTAGAGAAATTATAGATTTATTCTACAGTGAAATTAATTTATATTTGTTAATAGAAGTGCATTTTCAATGAAAACAGGGACAGTGAATGCAGTAAAAATGCTTTTCTATTAGTTTCACTTTTGAATAACATCATGGTTAATGTTTGAACACAAAGAGGAAGATTCTGGGGTGCGTTTCCCGTACAACGATGAATGTTAGCATTCTACCATCAAAGTACGATGTTCGTGGGAACTAGGTCAGCTATGGGTGTTTCCCAAAAAACGCCTACCAACATGGTAGACTACTATGTAAGTTTCTACCATGTTGGTATGTACCACCATAGTTCCTACGGCTACGACCATGTTTGCAGATGTTTTCGGAAGTGTTTGGAGACAATTCGGGCGCATTCGCGGTATGCCAGTCCCGTTTATACATTTATGTTGATATAGTCAGTTAATAACGGCGGTTACATGGACCCATGTGATCAATATAAGATTCAATCAAGTCATATGCCAAAAGTGGTCTAGTTTATCTTCACCTTCGAGTGAAAATACAAGAAATATTAACGACAGGAAATTATATTGGCAAGTAGTCTAATTAGATGTGGGGAACCTTCCAGTATACATGCAGCAGGTGGCCTAGTGGGTTAAGCGCACGGCTTTAACTCACATTCATTAGAACAGTCGAAGGTTCAATGCCAGGTGATAATTACAGAACATTTTCTCACTCTGTGTCTAAATTATTATATTTAAAACAATACAAGATAAATAAACTGAAATTATTATCCATTTGCTTGGGCATATTTTACGCATTAATGCCTATAACAATTCGCCTGTCCCCGCTTGTTCCATGCAATATTATCTTTGAATTTGAACGTCTACCGATTGATAACACTCACATTAACAACGAAACCATCTAATTTCCTAATTGAATAGGCCTGCCATTACACCTGTTATCACCAATAATCACCACCTGGAAACTTTCTTCAATTCAAAATTCTTCCTAAATTATAAAGGAGAGAACATCAGAAAAAAATCCCACACACTTGTACTGACATGGTTTTGAACTCGCAGGAATCACCATTGTAGGCTACGCTTTAAAGCGCACTGACTTATCCATTTATGCCACCAGTCACCTCATTATAACATTATCTCTTGCCTAATTTAAATCATGAAAATACTCAAGGAGACTAACGTGGCCTGTAATATTAATAATTAACAGGAAATCACATTGTCAGTATATAACCAAGTCTTACTCATCATTGAAGTGTTTTTAATCAACAATTGCGTTGTCTCCAAATTTACCCAACTATGGGATGTTCAACGCCCTCTGTTGACTACAGTGTTGTAGTAAGATACTAACTTGTTATGGGAGGAGAAGAGGTCTCGTAGCTACGGATCAAGTTACGATGTTGTTTACAATATAGCGCAGGAACCATGATTTCGAGAAACAAGGACATAGTAGCTACGTACATCGTAACATGGAGGTTTCACCTCCAAAGTATGGACGAGCATTTTGGGGAACACCTCTATCGTAGTTTCATGGTTCCCACGATGTTGGTAAGCCCCAGTTAGCCCGTAAATAGCTCGTAAATGTTTGGGAGACGCACCCCTGGACTATAATTCATGTCTGCCAAACAAGTTCTGCAAGGGAGTGAAGTGGCAGAAGCCAGGATAAACAAACAGGTAACGTTATGTGGCTTGGCAATGCTCGCCCAGCAGAGTGGCGTGGTCGTGTGTAGCCTATGACCAATCAGCAGCCAGTAGCCACGAGTAGCCCTACTCAGCCCGGCTCGTACCTGCTCAAAGCAGGGTCTAGGGTTGTTCAATAATCGATGATCGGCTTGTTCGAATAAAAATTAAAGCTTAGCGAATAATCGTTTAATTAGAGCAGCTACATCTTCCGGTACGCTATTGCGCAACAACGAGGAGAGGTGAAGGAGGTGGAGGAGAATAGCAGTGTGGGACCATTTCTCAGGAAACATGGGCCTATAGCATATAAATTTCAATACAATTACAGTGACACTGTTACCTACCAACGTCATTTAAAATGCGGTCTGATACTGGAGAACTGTTCTCATATCAGCTAGTTTGGCAAAAAGTATGTGGGGTAGAGCCGGGACGAATGAAACGTTGCGATTTTCTCCGAGTGTAATAAAGATAGACAAGTATGTTTGGTTCACATGATAGAACATTATAGCCTCCACCTGACTGCCAAATATCTTTCGGGTACGTCTTTTAATCACGGAGTTACAGGTCAGGCGATAGGTGTTTTTTGATGGTCCAAAGTCAATTTATTAAACGGTTGAATTAATTAAACGGTTAAATTTAAATACCAACAACTATTATTCATCGAAATTATTCAACTTTATGCTTGTTCAGCAGCCCCATATAATCAAGTAAATGCACATAAACCTATGATTTTACAATATTTTGTTCTTATATGATCAGGAAAAATCAGTTTTACAAAGATGGAAATGTATCTGGCTCTATTGGCAGGGGGTCAATTTTTCCAATGTTACCCTATGGAGAATGGTGCGCTATAGGTTGTGAAAGGCATGTGCGACCATTTAACTCCTGTATCTAAATATTCAAATATCATTTTGCATGATAGAAACATGATATAAAATATATTGCTTACTGCTGCAGCTGAAAAAATGGGATTATCAGCCACAGAAAATTGTTTCCCCATAACCGCAATTTATACGAGTTCTAAATAGACACACACCGTGAAGTATGTCAAAGCCAAAAAAATCTCAAATGACACCTTTTAGAATACATATTCATAATAATTAGTCAAATATTATATTTGGTTGTAGTTTACAGGATTTTAACTAGCTGTTTTATTCGTTCCAGGTCCCACCTACTGTTTCATCTGTCCCTGTCAGAGGGACGGATGAAACAAAATGCCTGTCTCATCGTTCGCGCAAATTATTTTAGAACGGTTTCGTCTAGGATCGTAAACTCAATTGCATTTTGGTCAGAAAAGTTCCATATTTCGTCGCGCATACAAAAAAAATCATGATAGCCTATGCTGCAATCAAATCATTGTGACAAAGCTAGCCAAGACCTGGATTCTTATTTCACAATCTGGGACGTTATTAAGCTCTGGATAAAAGTAGTCGAAAAAAAAATATTTAACAGCATAAACAAAAGCTACATTAGAGCTCTAATAACTGACGGTAAATTCCTTCACGAAATTCCTAAACATCGCAACCAGGTCTACACGGTTGATGTGGTGCAAGTTCGCACCTTAATGCACACCGATCCTTTCGCTCTCATGCTGCGGAAGGCCAAAATGCTGTATTTCCTTAATAACTTTGGAGAAATAAAAGTCATTTTATGTGCGTTTTTTGACATTAATTTGCGTGGGGAAGATGGGCGCAAACCCATGTATGTAGACTATGGCTCTGAAAGTGGGCAAATGACGTCTTTTTTCCCCCAAATAATCGATTAACTGATTGTTAACTCTCTAAATAATCGAACATGAAAATTTCTGTAAAGTTCCAACCCTAGCAGGGACCGAAAATGGGCCCGGGTCTGGGCTAAATGGCCGGTGGAAACGGTCAGTAAAGCGGGTAGAGTAGAGTAGAGTAGGGCTAAGTAGGCACTAAAACTGGCAGTGGAAAAGGGCTATAAGTAAGCTTGGGTGCGCCACAGAAAGGAACATCCCTCGTCCATACCATATTTCATTTTTGTAGAACAACCTTTTACAGCAGCCCATGTCTGATTTCACCAAAAAAGGGGGTTTTGCCCCCTAGATAAATAGGCCCAGTTTCGTCTGTCCCATCCCCTGTCTGTTCTGAAACACACTACCCACTGCATGCTATGTTTACCTCATGCACGCACTAAATATGTAGCCTTGTCTTGAACGTCTTGCTCGTCTCACTGTATACAATATGGCCAAAATGACAATAAAAAACACTTGACTTGCATCCTACAGGCATGTGCAATCTGGAAGTTTGCATGAAACACACTTTCATGAAAGCAGCTCCAACACCACCTCTGATTCAGGTGGGGAACGCATCCAATGAATGGCCAGCTTACCATCATTGATACTCCATACATGCAGAGTTTGCACCAACGGAGAAGTGGTGCATCATGCTGTGAACTAGACCTGTCCTTCCTACGCAATTCTCATCTTCCTTCAGTACTCCGTCTGGGATTCCAGGCTGTTGGCCTTGTTCGCTCAGGATGCATCCCATCCTGACCAATCAGCAAACTTGCAGCATGAGAATACAATGGCTGATCCAATCTTTTAATTGAATTTAATCACCTCCAGCTAGCAATGGTATCTCAATAGCCGTAATCCCAGACCCTTGTGCGAAATGTAGACTAAGGGGCTTGTTATGACTAGGGTATCTGTGAGCATGAGCAGAACACTAAACTAGAGATAGACTGATATATGAGGGCCGATATGTGGCATTTTTAAACCTTTCAGCATTGGCCGATATTCGAGTTTATTTCGTCTATTATAAAACAACATTGGTGAGTCACTTCAGCTGTAGCACAGCCTGCTACTTGTGTGAGTGTTGCCACGCAAGCACACAGACAGAGGGAGCCATGCAGACAATCCCAGAGCCAGAGCAGTTGTTCAAAAGTATGGTCAACTATTTATTCAGCTATTAAAATAGATACAGCAGACCATCTGCAGAATCTTACAATTAGTGCCTCTAAAAATCGGTCAAAAAAATCGGCAGCATGAATTGGCCATCGGCTGACCCTGACATCCATATATCGGTATAGGCATCAGTCATGAAAAAACCCATAGTGGTCGATCTCTACACTAAACAACAATTCCTTAACCAAAGAAACCATTAATGTAACGCACCAGTCAGTGTCCTGAGGCTGAGGCTTTTTAAGTTTCAGGTTTGACCCTGGTCTGGACAAGAGGTTATGTCCAAGCACCATGGCTTTACACAGACAAGCATACTTTTGTAGAAGTATTGTATCAAAGTGGTCAGACAGTACTGACCAGACCAACAATAGTAAAGTAAACAAAATCAATCACACAACCCAGAAGATGGTTGAGTGTAAATTAAAGTCAGAGGCCAATAGCATTGGAAGCCCTATGGCGAAACTTCAAAAATAGGCAAAACTAGTTTCCTCAAAAAAAGCCATACCTGATATAAGGCTGAAAATCACCCCCTCAAAATGGAATACTATGGTTATATTGTTATATTATACATTTCCTGAATCCTTAGACTCATGCCAGTATTGCTATATTTGTATTTATTATCTCTGATGCTCCCTGATGCCATAGGATTCAAAGATTGAAGATAATTTAGGCGGAAATGGTAAGAAAATGTATGTGGTTAAAAGTTTGAAGAGCTCTAGGGCTGGCTGTACTTGTCCAAAATGTTCACAAAAAGACTTGAATGAAAGCTCAGATTGCCCCCTTTAGAATGATACCAAACATATATAATAAACTATCTAAATATGTATTTAACAAAGGCCAATATATATGAACCTGTTTCAAAAACATGTTACACTACCCCATTTTGTCAATGGGGTAGTGTAACTTTAACAGCTGATAACACTAATTTAGCTGTGACTCCAGAAGGGTTATCATACAAAAATATTAACTTCAGACATGTATCTTTTCAAAAAGTATGAGCAACTTTTGCCACCTTGAGTGGTAGGCCTACCGATATCTTGTCTGGCCCATGGACTACTTGTCGAATAGGTCAAATGTGGTAATAAAATATGCCTATTTACCATTATAAAGTATTTTGTACATAAAGTCCATACAATAATATCTGTAGGACATTCATGCTGTTTTAAAATGTCATTGTTATATACACCTAATCATTAATTGTTTTGAATTTAAAGGAATTACAATCCTACTCCCTGCAATTCGAATTTGAATTGTAATTCCACTTCCTGTTTGCAACCTGGAATTTAGGGGTCATTCTCAATTAAATTCAGAATTTTGTACAAGCTTGATACTGAGGCTGTAGTGATATTCAAAGCATGTCATTAGCTAAAACATTTGCCACCATATTAATTTAAACATGCAAAAACAGATCAAAAATCTGTCCGTGCTTATCACAGGGTGTTCCTGTCTCTAATCTTGCATCAAAAATATTTTAGGTCGATTTATCCTCATCCTGGGTTGAATAGTATTCGGATGGTTAATGAGAAAGCCCACATTCCGTGATTTCATGACAACCAAAGTTAATGCCGCAGTTGATGAGTCAAGTCCAATTTTACATAAAGCCCACCTCTTTCATAACACCACCTTGACTTTGAATTTAAGCACAGAGGGAGTGGCAGACATCAAAAGAGCAGAATGCGCGCAGCTCAAAAGTGTGTAGTTGAAAAAGCGCGTAGCTGATAAGGGGAGAATTTCCCCCTCATGCATATAGACCTTCGTTCATTTCTTCAGTAGCTCTGACACAAGGACCGCACTGTGAACTAGGACAGCTCTACATTCACGTTCTGCCTAGGCTATAACCTAGTTATGTAGGCCTAGCCTCTCGCCACCGTTTTGTTTCCCTTTCATGTCATGTCCCTTCGCATAATCTTTTATAACGAGCAGTTTCACTTCATGATTGCAGTAGTAGGCTATTGTGCGTGCTGAGGTTTTTGCATTTAGAAAGGCAATGATGTTTGATAATGTCATTTCACACATGGATAATTAGGCCTAGATAATGCACTTAGATAATGGTCTATACTGGTTCAACAAAATAATATAGGCCTATTTTCAAGTGAATCTAACAAAGCACCACTCCGCGCTTGCCACAAGGCCCCTTCAGTGATGAGGAAGAACAACAGGCTACGCTGACAGTAGCCTAGCCTAAACTTAACCATGTTTGACCAGTTTAAGGTTAGGTTATCGCAGATTTTATTTTATTTTATTTTTTATTTCATTATTAGCTTATCAAGAGTTGGCAGCTATGCTATGACACACGACCGTAAGTGAATATCACATGGAGCTATTAAAGAGTGTCTTGGAGGCACAAGGTTATGTCAATAGCCTACAACAACATGGAATCATTCTCAAGAGTAGTCGCATGGGCTAGTGACTGTAGAACTGTAACCCTGCTTGTGCGAGGATTTGGCAGTGTAGACCACAGAATTAGGAGGACGTGTAGACGACCCTTGTTGGAGGAATTCTCTGAAAGGCTACAAATAAGTTGGCCTTGTCTATCTATAGATTAGTCCGACGGTTAATGTGTTTAAAATAGAACTGACCTGAGAGAGAGAGGGAGAGATGAACTGGCCGATAAATTAAAATTGAAATGCTTACCTGATTCAGCTTTCGATTTTCAATGCGCCTAAATGGTGTCTCAGATTCCTAAGCCTATAACGATTTTCATAACACTGTGGTCAACGAAAACAAAGTTTGCCCTTTAATCCATGGGTGGACTTCAGCCTAGTCTATAGGCAATAAAATAATTAACCTAACCAGAGATTGTAAGGGCGGAGTCATTTAGCCTAACTATACAAGTATAGGCAAGTTAGGCCTACTGCTATCAACCACCTAGGAGTTCTCAACCTTTTGCAAGATGGGGCCCCCTGAAGCAGGTTCATTACACTTGGCCCCACCCCCACCCCCTCTCGTCCTCAACCCTACAACCAGTACACAAACTTGGATGGATGGATAGGTAGGCTAGATAGAATCGAATAAAACTTATATGTGTTTACAGCAATAACAAGAGTAGGGCCTAGGTAATGCATCATGAAAGGCCACGTAAAATGACAAAGCCATTGCCTATTATTCCTGACAAAAAAGAAGGTTACTTTTACTACAACTCTTTTATTCCAAAACTTGTTTGATACTCAAAACTCTCTTGGCATCTTATCTCAATAAGTGCATGTCAACTGACATTGTAACAATTAGGCTACATACACACATGGCATGTTAACTTTTGAAACATACACATATCACATGAATGAAAAAAAAACTTTACAATTAAAGGCTATTTGTCCTTACTTTTAGGTTTTAAAAAATAAAACGAATTGTAGAATTTAAGAATACAGGCGTTCAAGAAGGGGAAGCAGGGAGAGAGAGAGAGAGAGAGAGAGAGAGAGAGAGAGAGAGAGAGAGAGAGAGAGAGGGCATGTTTGTGTCTGTCTGGGCAGCATGGGGGGACAAACGTCAGTTGGGTTCATATCACCACTACTGGTTGCTTATGATTTGATATTATTTTTTGATATTATGATTTGATATTATTTTTCTGTCCTCCCTGTTCCACATGTGATTAACACATTTTAGTGTCTGTTGATGAATGGTGTAAATTGAGGTGCAAATGTCATTTTAAGCAATATAGTAAAAAGTATTCCAAGAAAGCATCACATACCCCACCTTTAACATGGCTGAGAACTCTAGGTATACCCTAGAGGTAGCAAATTAATGTCCTCAGCAGGTACGTCTAACTATCAAGTAAAGTCAGATTTGTTGTCTGACCAGGAGAAATAAGTTATAATTAGTTATAGTTAGAAATAAGTCCCAGCTAGGCATTTAAAAAGACACTACAAGAATAAATAAGATCACAGCAATGACAAATTACCCCCCACCCCCGACCCCAATACCATACACATACAATACTCAACACAAACCAGGACACAGTTTACCTGTTTATATGTAAGTTCACATTTAATTGCTTTGGCAATGCAAACATTTTCTTGTCATGCCAATAAAGTGCCTTTGAATTGAATTGGACTGTAAGAGTGCAAGTTTATAACATGGATATCATCTGTGCTTACTGAGTAAGCCAACAGCAGTACAGACAAAGGAGAGTTTAGATATTTTGGTCCCGATTGTAGGGACCTAATACCTTCTCCCTGAAGGTAGGAGCACAAACTCCTTACAGAAGGGGTGGTCAGGATTGATAGTGCCTTCCTGAGCACATGGTCACCCAGACAATACATTCTATGTATACACGAATCCGACGAAACTACCGGAAGTAAGCAGGCGCCATTATTGAGCTACCCAGATCACCAATCTGTCCATAGGGATAACGTGATAGCACACCATAAAATACCGTGATTTACGAGATTCACTACTACTTGTATAATGTCAGAGTATTCCATGGTCTTTGCTAGCTGTCATTGACTGCACATTGCCAAAAAGGTTTGTTGACAGTCCAACAATGGCGCCGCCACAAGATGGCAGCCTACACAAAACGCTCGTCGGATTTTTCTATAGTCAGGCGTGTCAGGCTTCAAGAGGCATTTCGATCTGTCTGTTAATCCTGCCTTATGTTGATAGGAGATGATATGAAATTGACCACACTGAGATGCATAACATAAGATAGCTATTTGGTTTGCAGCCATGCTCTGCCTGCAAACAAGTCTCATAAAGTTTAAAGTCCAAATTACTTGGTGCCAGTCAGCTACTCATTGTCACTGACAAACCAGACCACCACTGACCTGATTTGCCAGGTTATTAGTTATTAGTTTTAGAGCGAGACTGTATACTGCAATATTTTGTCCTTATGACTTACCAGGGGTAACCAATTTTGAGATATGCAATTGGCAATCAAACCATTCTCCTGGCAGGGATATGACTCTTGTCATATTCCCAAGTAGCCCAACACTAGGGTGTCCAAAGCCCAAGCCTATCAGTTATCCAGCACTAGGGTTTTCACGGCCCCAATTCCAGCATATCCAGTACCAGGGGGTCCACTGCCCAAAGCCCAGCCTATCAGCTATCAAGCACTAGGGTGTCCACTGCCCAAAGCCCAGTTCTATCAGCTATCCAGCACTAAGGTGTCCACTGCCAAAGCCCAAGTCTATCAGCTATCCCCAAACACAAGGCTGTCCTTTGCCTAAAGTCCAGGCATGGCAGTTATTCAGCACTATAGGGTATCCACTGCCCAAAGGCCAAGTCTATCAGCTATCCCAAACACAAGGCTGTCCTTTGCCTAAAGTCCAGGCATGGCAGTTATTCAGCACTATAGGGTGTCCACTGCCAAAAGCCCAAGTTTATCAGCTATCCCCAGCACGAGAGTGTCCATCTACTTTGGAGACCAATGGTGAGTGGTCAACAGAGGATGAGTGGATGTCTGAAGGTGACACTGGTCATTGAAAAGAGTGACAGAATGATGATGAGTGGTAGATGGTGGATTAAGGGCCAGGATGAAAGGCAGGAGAAAAGGCCTGTGTGATGTACTCAGTGCATGCATCAAAGTAGCCAAAGACATGCAATATTATATGCACAAATATTAAAGTAGTCTAGTAATAGACTGATGTAATTAGGTGGGTTTGCATACAACTTGTAATGCAAGTTTTAGTTGTGTGAATAACAATTTCTATGGATGGAAACATTTGCAAATTCGGATCTGCCCACTAATGGAAATATGATCTAATTTGCTTAAGAGGTGTTTGATATTTAATGCAAACATGAAATGTGAAAATGTTGGATGGAAAACTGCTACTATAGTACCATACTATACCAGCCCCCTGCCCGCATACGTGATGACCCCTGTTCATCGTAATCGTAAAAGGTGTCATATGATATTTATCATTTCTGAATGTATCCTAAATGCAAAGCAGTACTTTACTGTGCTGTAATTTACTTTGCCAATTTGTGAACATTCTTTTTAGTGCTGACCATGGACTTGACTGGAGACTTGATCTTGGATTCAGCACAACCCCACCACTGATTGGATATTTCTGTCCAACCAAACTGGCGTTTGTCCCTCCCCCTTCTCATTCGCTCATGTACTCTGGAAGGGGGCCTGAAGGAAGTCTGAAGAAAGAGAAAGAAATATTTAAGTCTATATCCAGCCTGGTCAGCACTCTAGACTTACCATAGCTAGGCTAGTGACAATGGGCCCAAAATTTTGAGAGACCCCTACCCATGGTAGAACAAAACCCAACCATGTTTTTCTTCATCTTTAAGGTCTCCCAAATATGAAATGAATTCTTGGACA
The DNA here is from genome assembly GCA_027497455.2 of Sardinella longiceps. Classification (NCBI taxonomy): domain Eukaryota; kingdom Metazoa; phylum Chordata; class Actinopteri; order Clupeiformes; family Clupeidae; genus Sardinella; species Sardinella longiceps. Next base: position 23,138 of record JAODXP020006932.1, on the reverse strand, counting down.
AAAATATTTTGCTTCAAAGATGGTTAAATTCATAGATATTGTCATGCACCCCATAGCTAAAAAAAAGAACAAAAATCGACCCTTGCTGAATGGGACTTAAGACATATAAACTGATACAGAATCTTAATACAAGCTCTGAGAACTTTGAAACTTGGCATGTATGTAGCCAAGAGGTTGCTGTACCTTCTAGAAAAACCTGTGTGTGAATATCTTGAAGTATGCCATGTTTAGAGCCCTAAGAACACATACCTAAAATAGGCAGACATGGAAAAAATTGGACACCTTTGCAGAATGTTTTTGTTTAGTTTGTGTTTGCTTTGGCAGGGAATGTCATAGAAACACATGGTATGGCTTGTTGGAAAGGTGAGGTTGTGCTGAATCCAGCAATACCCAATATGTACCATGTACAATCAGGGTGCTACCTTCCTCAATGTATGAGGCGTCCCAAATTAAGGAAAATGATGCATTGATATAAATAGGTCTCCAGTCCAAAGTCCATGGTCAGTGCTGACAAGGCTGTTGACAATTTCATTGGTATAGCAAAGTATGTTACATGAGTTAAGTCCTAGTCTATATTTAGGATCAGCTACATTTCATAATAATACATTTCATATGACAAACTATAAAAATAAAAACAAAACATTAAAATTGAAAGATATTCAGGTAAGGTATAAGAAGGTCATGGGCAAGACAGGCTTAAGTGCACCTCCCATCAAGCCATTAAAAAAATGGTCTGATAAGGTTGGATATATACTTAAATATTTCTTACCCTTTCTTCAGACATCCCCTAAAGCCCCCCTCTCAGAGTACAGGAATGAGAGAAGAGGGGGAGGGACAAACGTCTATTGGGTTTGATAGACAAATCATATGCTTATGATTTTTTTATATATTGTTTTTCTGGCCTCTTCGTTCCACAGGTGATTAACAAATTTTAGTGTAGTGTATGTCGACAATAGCCATGTTGTGTATGGTGTAAATTGAGGTAATTTTAAGCAATATAAAAAGTATTCCAGGAAGGCATCACATAACCCACCTTTAGCATAGGCGGGAACTCGAGACATACAGTACCCTAGTGATCCTCAGTAGATACGTCTAGCTATCAGCCATAGGGGACCATTGTATTCAGACATTGCCTGTGTCTATCCAATTATGTGGACAGGGAGTTGGGCTTATCGTTGTTTGAATCGGCTTGATCGTTGCTTGGATTGGTCGTATTTATAGCCATACAAAACGCCTCCTATGGCTCTTGAAAGCTCATGGCCAGACAATACATTTTATGAATAGTCAGGCTTGTCAGGCTACAAGAGGTATTTTGATCTGTCTGTTAATCCTGCCTTATTAATTGGAATGATATGAAATTGATCACGCTGAGATGCATAACATAAGACCTCATAGCTCACTGGTAGATCCTGACACCAGGTCAGTCAGCCTGAAGCAGCCAGATTTCAGTCGAGGCCCCAGCCATGCTCTGCCTGCAAACCAGTCTCAGAGAATCTTAAATCCAAGTTACTTTGGTGCCAGTCAGCAACTCAAATTGTCAATGGAAAGCCAGACCAGACCAGACCAGCTTTGGAGCTAGACTGTATACTGCAATATTCAGTCCTTCTGTCTCACCAGGGGTAACCAATTTTGAGCTATGCAGTTGGCAATCAAACCATTCTCCTGGCAGGGATATGACTCCTGTCACATTCCCTAGTAGCCCTGCTTTACTGTTAAGCGACCTTGAGCATCATGAAAGGCACTATATAAAACAAAGTTATTATTATTATTATTATTATTATTATTATTATTATTATTATTATCATCATACAGCACTAGGTTGTCCACAGCCCAAAGCCCAAGCCTATCAGATATTCAGCACTAGGGTTTCTACTGCCCAAAGCCCCGCCTATCAGTTATTCAGCACTAGGGTATCCACTACCCAAATCCCACCCTATCAGCTGTCCAGCACTAGTGTGTCCAAAACCCAAGCCAATGAGCTATGTAGCACTAGAGTGTTCACTGCCCAGAGCCTAAGTCCATAAGCTATCCAGCACTAGGGTGTCCACAGCCCAAAGCTCAAGCCTATCAGTTATCCAACACTAGGGTTTCCACTGCCCAAAGCCAAGGCTATCAGCTATTCAGGACTAGGGTGTCGACTACCCAAAGCCAAGCCTGTCACCTATCCAGCAATAGAGTGTCCGCTGCCCAGAGCACAAGTTAATAAGCTATCCAGCGCTAGGGTGTCCACTGTCCAAAGCCCAAGCCTATCAGCAAGAAAGCACTAGGGTTTCTAATGCCCAAAACCCAAGCCTATCAGCTATCCCCGGCACTAGGGTTTCCATTACCCAAAGGCCAAGCAGCTATCCAGCACACTGCCCAAAACCCAAGCCTATCAGATGGCAGGGACTAGGGTTCCCACTGCCCAAAGGCCAATCAGCTAGCCAGCAGTAGGGTGTCCACTATTCAAAGCCCAGGCCTAGCAGCTATCCAGCACTAAAGTGTCCACTGCCAAAGCCCAAGTCTATCAGCTATGCCCAGCACAAGGCTGTCCACTGCCTAAAGCCCAGGCCTGTCAGTCATCCAGCACTATAGGGTGTCCAATGTCCAAAGGCCAAATCTATCAGCTATCCCCAGCACAAGGGTGCCCACTGCACAAAGCCCAGGCCTATCGGTTATCTAGCACTATAGGGTGTCCACTGCCGAAAGCCCAAGTCTATCAGCTATCCCCAGCACTAGGGTGTCCACTGCCAAAATTCTAACCCAGCACCTCATCTACTTTGGAGACCAATGCTGAGTGGTCAACAGAGGATGAGTGGATGTCTGAAGGTGACATTGAAAAGAGTGGCAGACTGATGACCATGGCAGATGGTGGATCAAGGGCCAGGAGATGTGGGCCATAAATGTGGAGAAAAGGCCTATGTGATGTACAGTACACAGTGCATACAAAGTAGCCTACTGCATTTTTACAGACATGCAATATTTTATGCACAAATATTAAAATAGTCTAGTAATGGACTGATGTAATTAGGTGGTTTTAAATCCAACTTGCAATGCTTGTTTAAGCTATGTGAATAACAGTTTCTATGGATGGAAACACTATAACTATTTCTATGAATGGATCTGCCCTCTGATGCAAATATAATCTAATTTGCTTAAGTGGTGTTTGATATTTAATGCAAACATGAAATGTGGATGGAAGTTGGATGGAAAACTGCTTATTGCCATACTATAGACCTACCATACTATTCCACACCCCTGCCCCCATACTTGATGACCCCTGTTTTATAATAAAAGGCGTTATATGACATCATTTATGAACGTATCCTAAATGCAGAGCAGTACTTTACTTTGCTGTAATTTTCTTTGCCAATTTGTGAACATTCTTCTTAGCACTGACCGTGGACATGACTGGAGACTTGATTATGGATTCAGCACAACCCCACCAATGATTGGATATTTCTATCAAACCCAGCTGGCGTTTGTCCCTCCCCCTCCTCTGATGTACAGGAACAAATATTTAAATCTACATCCAGTCTTGTCAGTACTTTAGACTTACCCTGGCGGTGGCAAATTGATATGCTCAACAGGTGCGTCTAGCTATCAGCCATAGGGAACCATTGTATCAGAAATTGGCAGTGTCTATCCAATCATATGGATAGTGAGTCATTGGGTGGGCTTAGTGTTGTTTGGTCAGATTGGTTGTAGCTAGAGCCATACAAAGAGCCTTCTGGCTTTGGTCATAGCCGGTCATAGCACTTTCCTATTGAATGAGGCATTTTGAAAGATTCTAGGCTCTATCCATCATGGTCAGACTATACATTCTATGTTGTATTCTGGCTTGTTTGGCTATTCTCAGACCAAAATGGTTTGATTGGGAGGTGCGCTTAAGCATGTCCTGCCCACGATCTAATGTCTTTGAATTTCAATTTTTGTCTCCATATTTTGTCATATGAAATGTATTATTGTGAAATGTACCTGATCCTAAATATAGACTAGTACTTAACTCATGTAATGTACTTTGCTATACCAATGAAATTGTCAACAGCCTTGTCAGCACTGACCATGGACTTTGGACTGGAGACCTATTTATATCAATGCATCATTTTCCTTAATTTGGGATGCCTCATACATTGAGGAAGGTAGCACCCTGATTGTACATGGTACATTTGCATATTGGGTATTGCTGGATTCAGCACAACCTCACCTTTCCAACAAGCCATACCATGTGTTTCTATGACATTCCCTGCCAAAGCAAACACAAACTAAACAAAAACATTCTGCAAAGGTGTCCAATTTTTTCCATGTCCGCCTATTTTAGGTATGTGTTCTTAGGGCTCTAAACATGGCATACTTCAAGATATTCACACACAGGTTTTTCTAGAAGGTACAGCAACTTCTTGGCTACATACATGCCAAGTTTCAAAGGTCTCAGAGCTTGTATTAAGATTCTGTATCAGTTTATATGTCTTAAGTCCCATTCGGCAAGGGTCCATTTTTGTTCTTTTTTTAGCTATGGGTGGATGATAATATCTATGAATTTAACCATCTTTGCAGCAAAATATTTTTGTCCAAGAATCCATTTCATATATGGGAGACCTTAAGGATGAAGAAAAACATGGTTGGGTTTTGTTCTACCACGGGTAGGGGTATCTCGAAAACTAAAGCACTTTTTGAGGGTTTGTCACTAGACTAAGCGGTAGCAAAATTATTTGCTACATCTAGCTATCAGCCATAGGGAACTATTGTATCAGAAATTGGCGGTGTCTATCCAATCATATGGACACAGAGTCATTGGGCTGGGCTTAGTGTTGTGTGCTCGGATTGGTAGTAGCTAGAGCCATACAAAGAGCTTTCTCGCTTTGGTCGTAGCCGGTTATAGCACTCTCCTATTGAATGCAGCAATTTGAAAGATTTTGTAGTCTGGCATGTCAGGCTACCTTGTCCGACCAAAATGGTTTGATTGGGAGGTGTGCTTAAGCCAATCCTGCCCATGATCTTTGAATTTCAATTTTTGTTTCCATACTTTGTCATATGAAATGTATAATTATGAAATGAAGGTGATTCTAAATATAGACTAGTACTTACTTCATGTAACTTACTTTGCTATACCATTGAAATTGTCAACAGTCTTGTCAGCACTAACCATGTACTTTGGACTGGAAACCTAATTATGTCAATTCATAATTTTCTTTCATTTAGGACACCTCATACATTCAGGAAGGTAGCACCCTTATGTTGCATGTTATATTTACATATTGGGTATTGTTGGATTCAGCACAACCTCATCTCTCCAACAAGCCATACCATGTGGTTCTATGACATTCCCTGACAAAGCAAACACAAACTAAACAAGAAAATTCTCCAAAGATATAATTTTTTTTCCATGTCCGGTAAGGTATGTTTTCTTAGGTCTCTAATCATGGCATACTTCAAGATATTCACACACAAGTTGTTCCAGAAGGTACAGCAACTTCTTGGTTACAAACATGGCAAGTTTGAAAGGTCTCAGAGCTTGTATTAACATTCTGTATCAGTTTATATGTCTTAAGTCCCATTCGGCAGGGGTCCATTTTTTGTTCTCATTTTAGTTATGGGGTGTATGACAATATCTTTGAATTTACCATCTTTGCAGCAAAATATTTTTGTCCAAGAATCCATTTCATGTACGGAAGACCTTAAAGATGAAGAAAAACATGGTTGGGTTTGGTTCTACCACTAGGGGTATCTCGAAAAGCACTTTTTGATGGTTTGTCCCTATAGTCCAGATGATATGTGAAAAAAGCGTTCACTTTTTCATAAAAGCGTGAAATTTGGTATACTTGTACAGTTTGGTACCCTGAACAATTTCAGAAATGGAGCCATCGCAAAAATGGTTTGTGACGGCCGTGGCGGCCATTTTTCTTCCCGCCATTACCGAAAACAGTACTTTTAAGCATATCTCTTGAACGGAACAAGGAAATGCAGAAATGATGATGGCTACCCCTATGTTTTCATGGTCAAGGATTTCAATGACACCAAACATGATATTGTAAATGCCTTTGGGTTGCCATGGTTACCATCTCAGCTCTCCGCCATAATAGAATTAATTTTCTTCAGAACTCGAGGACCAGACATGGTAATAAAGAAATAGTGATGTCTACCCATATGTTTTTAAGGTAAAGGAATGCAGTGAGACAATAATAAGCAGTATATAAGGTTCAAGTAAATGGTTCAAGGTGAATTCAGTGACACTGTGGATTACAATGACATTTGAAAATATTCAGAATGAACTTTCATCCTTGAGCCAGAGGGGTTGGTGGTTACCAAAAAGTGGCAGTGGCTACCATACCTTTTATGAAAGCCTGGAATATCAGCTTTTCAATGATGTATGATGGACATTTGAGAGGAGTAATTGTTTTGAGTTATTGCACATAATGTAACCTAGATAAAGGAAATTATGTGTATAAATCTAGCAGAACGCTGAGATAGCTGGATATGTAAAAATGGTATAACAACAAATGAAACATTGATTCTTATGTTTTAGGGTGTGGTAAACCCAATTATGACATTGTCATTACTGTAAAAGGTCAAGGTCATGACCTTTTGGCATGGTTGATGACATTTTTTGACATTTTCAAAGATTGCATCATTTTTCTCTTTATTCTCCCCATCCATAAGAAGGAATGAATGAAAGAATGAAAGGAACACTTTTTTATTGGGTATCACATTAGGTCCTCTTTGATAATGATCTGGTCTGTGAAGTAGCAGAGGGCATTGTTAATCAGTATCAGCAAATAGGGGCAACAATGAGAGGGCCCCCAAAAAAGGACATTTTTCATATTCAAAGTTAGCCTGGGAGTTCCCATGCTCCTTTGCACGCTTATTTCATTTCACTCTGTAAAGCAGCATGGTGACCATGGCCGTTCTTCTCGCCTGCTTTAGGTATCCAATCACAGAACAAAAAGGGACTAGCACCGCCCTCGATTGCATTTTACGTCACATGCTGGCTCTGGTATTGGCTCTGAGCTATGTACAGATGCTATGATAGACATTTATAGCGCCCAATAATCGGCTCTATCGTAAACGATACTTCCACTACGGGAAAAGCAATAGGTGCGTCTCCAGACTAAATATCACTTGTGATTTTAGTTTGGTGATCGCCAGGCTAATTCAAATTTGAAAGTTGCAGTTAATCACAAATACTTAAACAGTTTATATGAACCAAACTCTCAAATGCTTTGAACACATTTATTGATTCAGTCAATCTTCTACCAAAACCACAACTTAAAACACGCTTAAGATGGCTTTGCAGAAGTTGAACACTTGCTGCAAATTATAGGAGTGTGTATAGAATGAATAGATCTGGCACAATGAAATTCAGGCAATTGTGATTCTGACCAAAGGGTAATGAAATGGCATTCAGTATGCATACATGATGTGAGCAATGTTTGGATCGAGGGCTTGCATCAGGTTGGATATTTCTTGGTCAAATTTACTACTGCAAATAACTAAAATTTATTATTGGGAAATGGAAATTTAAAGAATACAATGCTGAAAAAAATAAGGAGCACTTAAAAATAATATATCAGATCTCAACAAGAAAAAAATTGTGTTTGATCTGCAGATATGGATAGGGCAATGCCTTAGGAACAAAAGGATGCCACACAATTTTCATTGAAATAAGGTTTCAGCCTATTAAGGGCTTATTATATAGACACCCCCAAACTCAAAGTGAAATAATGATGTCTCAGGCTAATCCATTTTACCTATATTTAATTTCTGTAGTCCCCATGCATGCTTGACAACGCTGTGGCATGCTCCAAAAGAGACAATGAATGGTGTCTTGTGGGATGTCCTCACAGATCTGTGAAAGGCATCCCTGAGCTTCAGCAAAGTTTAAGGAGCAACTTAGCACTGTCTAATGTGCCAAAATATAATGTCCCAGAGGGGTTAAGTCAGGTGATGGTGAGGGCCATTAATTGTACCAATTCCCTCACACTCCACGTACTGCCTGCATACTCTTGCAACACATCTGGAGGAACCTTGTCTCTTTCATGTCTATCACAGGTGCTCAGGGTGAACCTGCTCTCATCTGTGGAAGGTACATGCACCAGAGGCAGACTTGCCAGCTTTGGTGTTCTCTAGCCTGTCTCCTGAAAATGTCCTCCATGTTCTGGAAGTTGTGTTTTGGAGATACATTAAATCTCCTATCTGGCATGTCGTGGATATGCCATCCTGGAGGAGTTGGACTTCTGCCTCACACTACTACCAATATTGATAATGACTCTAGCCAAAACCAGCACTAGTGGAAAACAATCCAGAAAGATGATTCAAATGAAATGACCTCCATATACAAAACCATTCCTGTTTTGGGGGCCCTCTCATTGTTGCCCCTCTTGTATACCTGTTTTTATTCCATCAACATCAGTACAGCTGTATACTGATTAACAACACCCTCTGCTACTTCACTGACCAGATCATTATCAGAGAGCTTTAACTGACCTAATGTGATACCCAATAAAAAAAGTGTTCCTTTAATTTTTTGAGCAGTGTAAAAAGATCTTTCCTTTCTTATGGATGGGGGATATAGAGAGAAAAATGATGCAATCTGTGTAAAAAAAAGTGTCAAAAAATGTCATTGACCATTCCTTTTACAGTAATGACTAAGTCATAATTGGGTTTACCACACCCCAAAACATAAGAATCAATGTTTCATTTGTTGTTATACCATTTTACATATCCAGCTATCTCAGCATTCTGCTAGATTTATACGCATAATTTCCTTTATCTAGGTTTACATTATGTGCAATAACTCAGAACAATTACTCCTCTCAAATGTCCATCATACATCATTGAAAAGCTGATATTCCAGGCTTTCATAAAAGGTATGGTAGCCACTGCCACTTTTTGGTAACCACCAACCCCTCTGGCTCAAGGAGTATATGCTTGAAAGTTCATTCTGAATATTTTCAGATGTCATTGTAATCCACAGTGTCACTGAATTCACCTTGAACCATTTACTTGAACCTTATATACTGCTTATTATTGTCTCACTGCATTTCTTGACCATAAAAACATATGGGTAGACATCACGATTTCTTTATTACCATGTCTGGTCCTCGAGTTATGAAGAAAAATGTATTAATTCCATTATGGCGGAAAGCTGAGATGGTAACCATGGCAACCCAAAGGCATTTACAATATCATGTTTGGTGTCATTGAAATCCTTGACCATGAAAACATAGGGGTAGCCATCATCATTTCTGCATTTCCTTGTTCCGTTCAAGAGATATGCTTAAAAGTACCTTTTTCGGTAATGGTGGAAAGAAAAATGGCCGCCACGGCCGCCACGAGTTATTTTTGCGATGGCTCCATTTCTGAAATTGTTCAGGGCACCAAACTGTACAAGTATACCAAATTTCACGCTTTTATGAAAAAGTGAACACTTCGCCTATTTTTTGTCACATGTGACACACATATCATGTGTCACATATCATCTGGACTACTAGCCTATCAGCCTATAACACTCGGTGTGGAAAAGTGATAGGCGACGTTGAGTAGGCGGGTAGCCTTAGCAAAACGTATGGTTTCTGTGATATAGTAGTCCAACCACTTACTTTTCCAACATGGGAATTAAGGCCCAGTCCCATTACTATCACTTCACTATCACTTTCCCTCGATTTTGGCCCTAACACTCGGTTTGCGCGTTCATGTGTAAGTGTAGGGTGTCCCAATACTTTCGGGACCGAGGGATAGTGGCTTTCAGCCCTTCAAATCGCCCCTTCAAACGGAGGGAGGTCTGGTGCAGACTTCGAACGAAGTGAAGTTGAAGTGAAGATGAAATTACCCACGGTTCTTTGCGAACTGATCAGCTAAACAAAATGATTGAGTGTCGGTAGGCTACCCAATCTCTGTCCTCAGTTCTGGATAAGAGCTTCAAAAATATAGCTACTATTGCAATTAAGCATGTATAGGCCTATACATTTTTTAATGTCGGGATGTCTTAGTTTGATGTAAATTCAGTTGAATTCCGCACAGGTGTGTCAAAACATGACTATTAAAAAGATCGATATTTTTCAAAGGGCGCGTCGGTACCTGATCTGTGTCCGAATGCATGAGCTGTGTCCCGTTGTCTCAGCTCTGGATAAGAACTTCAAAAAGATGGCTACTGTTGCAATTAAGCATGTATACATATTTTTTAATGTCGGGATATCTTAGTTTGATGTAAATACAGGCTATTCTCTATGTATCCTAGCTTTTAATAGCCAGATCTATCCGGCCAATAAGTTTAGTTTGACAGCTGCGCGACCCTGCCCCCTCCACGTCCAAGAACAGAAACAACTTTTCTCCGATTTCCTATATTTCTTTTACCCATTCCTCTTAACAAAGTCGCACAAATGCACAATTGAAAAAACGGCACCAAAAAGTGCAATTATGGATTTACATAACGACAAAAAACGCGATTTATTCTGTACAATTTTCCATTTCACTTTCTAAATAGAAGATTGAACTTATAAGCGTTACACGGACCCAAACTGTACAAGTGTACTAAATTTCACGCTTTTATGAAAAAGTGAACATTTAACCAATATTTTGTCACATCATCTGGACTCATAATGACTGATGGAATGTCTTGGCTTTGTGGTGGGTAAGTGTAGAAACAGCTTTAGATGATCAACATTTCTATTTCAAGCTTTCCAGGTTCACATAATAAGTCTTGTAAATTGCCACTATGGGATGCTTGGTTCAAAACGTGGGCCTATAGGCCTGTAATGTAACTACAGTAAGGCCTAGCGCGCTGAACACAGTGGCTCTTGGGAATGACCACAACTGTAGACAACACCCAGAGGAAGCACCAGACCACCGATAAGGAATAAAATACAGCTTTATTTCATCAAGTTAAAATGGTAAATCATAGGGCGGGGCCGTGGCAATCAGTTTAGTCAGGTCAGAGGCTAAAAGAATACTGTCCCACAAACGTGCAACACAGCAATGAATAGTTATGGCGATATCACACAACACGGCAAGTCAATAGGCAATCACAGCAATATCACGGCACCCATAGTAAAAGAGTTCAATCATATAGCTTAATAGAGCAACTCACTCCAGTGCAAACACAGCAATAAGTTTTCCCCGCCCCTTCCCCAGTTACACTATTGCACAGGCCCTGCGGTTCTTTAAGTAGGCTAATTAAAGCACACACACTAACACGCGCACACGACACACACACACACACACACACACACACCAGAAGCAGTGAATCATTAAAAGATGAGCACTTCCCAAATGTCCCCAAGACCCACGCCTGGGGTGTAGGCTACGTCAAGAAGAAGCGGATGACAAAGTCCAAGAGGCAGAGCTCCAGTCCAATGAGTCTCAGTCAGTTCAGCTTGCGGTTGAGTAAATCCACACAGACACAATGTAAGTCCACGGGAAGCCACGACGCACCAGTCCCAGCGGCAGCCCTAACCAAAGTGTGCGAGGAGTCTAGTGCTACGTCCCCCCACTAGACTATCTTCACCGGCGGCGATCCTACTGACCGCGACCGGCACAATTCGATCCCACTTAGTCCGGCCGCTTCACCTGGCGTTAGTCCATTTCCGTCTGGCACCCGTTCCACCTGATTTCCACCTGCGGGCTCCTATATCACGGCTCCCACAGGTGGTCATCATAATGAAATCAGTGCCACCCATTCATTCACGACACTTCCCCCTTCCTTGTGAAAAAGGACTCGTCCCCGAGTCAATCTCCTGCCAGGTCAAAATCAGATGTCCAAGCTGGCCGTCGCCTCTCCCGCTGAGGACGTCCAGCTCCCGGATGAGGTGGTGGCGGCGGAAACCCCGCTTCCCCAGTCACATCCATGGCCCCCGTCTCAGCATCACTCCCGGCACACTGCCCCTTGGCGACCTGTTGAGACAGCTCTGCCTGTTGATCTGCCACGGCCGCGGCAGCCTGCCCCACGCCTGTTACTGGTACACTGCTGACCGGTGGTGGTGGAGGCTCCCTCTCAGCCCGTCCCACTTCAGGCTGGCCTCCAACTATTTCTCCCTCAACCAGGGGAACAAGGTCAGCAGGCTCAGCAGGCTGGTGATTAGACACAGGTTGGTCCCTCAGTGTGTTAGATGGGTTCCCTGTGGCAGAAAGATGCACAAAAGGTTTTAGCCGGTTAAAATGCACTACAGTTTCTGCTCCCCCCTCTGGTAAGCACACTCTGTAAAGTACATCAGAAATTGACTCAACACCTTAAATGGACCCTTATAACGTCTTTGCAACTTAGGGCAGCGCCCCTTCTTTCAGGCTTTATTTTGAATCCACACCAATTCCCCCACCGCATAGCACTGATGATTAACTCTGAAATCAAATGCGGCTTTCTGCTGAGCAGAAGCCTTTTCTTGGTGTCTCTTAACTGCTCCCACTACAGTAGACAGGGTATCAGTTAGTGCCACTACATAGTCAGAGACTGCAGAAAACCTTTCCTTATGGCCCAAATCCCACATCACATCCACTGGTAAAATAATCTCCTGTCCAAATAACACTTTATATGGTGTAAATCCAGTAGATGCATGGACACTACTCCTATATGCCATGAGGACATATGGTAGGAGAACATCCCAGTTCAACTGATTCTCATCCACAAACAACGCCAACATGGTCTGGAGTGTACTATTGAATTTTTCCACCATACCATTTGATTCGGGATGGTACGAAGATGTCCGTGTCTTATGTATGGAAAGTAACTGACACATCTCTCTGAATAGAGTGGATTCAAAATTTCTCCCTTGGTCGGAGTGGATACTACGCGGGGCCCCAAACCGACACACCCACTGCTCTACCAGGACAGCCGCCAGCGATTCAGCCTCTTGATTTGGAAGGGCATAAGGCTCTGTCCATTTCGAAAAGTAATCACCCACCACTAGAATGTATTTATTTTTAAGTGGGGTCTCTGGCAAGGGGCCCATTATATCAACTGCCAGACGTTCCATGGGACGTCCTGCTGCAGAGGGGTTCAAAGGAGCCCTAGGAGGGGGTCCATGGGATTTACGAGACGCACAATCAGAGCACGCCCTACAAAACTGTCGAACATCCCCAAACCACCCTGGCCAAAAAAATCGATCCTTGACCTTCGCTTGTAATTTTTGAATTCCTAGATGGCCCCCTGTCCGTTCACTGTGCAGCATCTGCAGCACTGCCATTACCATGCTCCTAGGAAGCACCACCTGCTCACTTTGGGCTGCATCAGAGTAGCTTGATGGAACCCGTATTAACCGCTGCCCTTGTACCTGCAGCTGTTCCCAGACAGACTGATATTTCTTTAACTCAGGGTACTGCTGCCATACATCTGCCCCACCCGATGGATTTTGTATTAAACGGATTATTAAACTAATCTCAGTGTCCTCCCTTTGTGCTTTACTGATGTCATCCATTTCACCCATCTCTAGCCCCCCAGTCTGTGTCTGAGCTTCTATGTGTGCAGCACAAATATTGTCCGAAGCCCCAGTCTTTTCTGGAGACCCTGTGGGACCGTCCAAGACTGCAGCCTCAGATACGACCAGGGGCCTACGGGACAAAGCATCAGCATTAGTGTGTAATTTCCCAGGTCGGTGGACAATCTTGTATTGAAAAGCTGCTAATTGCTCCACCCACCGAGCCAGTTGCCCTTCCAGCCCCTGGAAAGTTGTGCAGCCATCTCAGGGAACTGTGGTCAGTGCGCAAAATGAACTCCTTTCCTAATAAATAATGTTTAAAATGCTTTGTGAAACAAACCATGCTCAATAACTCTTTCTTCGTGGCCGCGTATTTCCTCTCTTTTTTTGTCAATGTTCTACTCCCATAAGCCACCACCCTTTCCATGCCCCCCTCTACTTCTTGAGATAAAACGGCCCCAATACCAAAATCACTCGCGTCAGTATCAAGAATAAAGGGTTTCTGGGGGTCTGGATATGCCAATACAGGCGCGGTAATAAGGCTGGTCTTTAATTGTCGAAATGCCTCCTCACACAAGGCATCCCATTTGAACTTGCGCCCTTTTTCTGTCAGCTGGTGTAATGGTCGCGCTATGTCTGCAAAACCCTTAATAAAGCGGCGATAATAGGAGGCCAAACCCAAAAAACTCTTTACATCAGTTTGATTTTGTGGGGCAGGCCAGCTCCTAACAGCCTCCACCTTAGCAGGATCAGCAGTGATGCCTTGAGCTGAAATGATATGTCCTAAGTAACGCACCTCGGTGGAAAAAAGGTTACATTTAACTGGTTTCACTTTTAAGTTTGCCTGCCCTAACTTTTGGAGGACCTCATCCAGCCTATGCAAATGTTCATCAAAAGTACGCCCAAAACAAATAATGTCGTCTAAATAAACAAGACAGGTCGACCACTGCAAGTCCGCCAGCACCAAATCCATTAAGCGTTGGAAGGTGCTGGGCGAGTTGCAAAGGCCGAAACTTAAAACATTAAATTCGAATAGACCTTGTCTCGTAATAAATGCCGTCTTTGGCCTGTCCTGGGGATCAACCTCGACCTGCCAGTAACCACTGGCAAGGTCGAGGGTTGAGAACCATTGGGCATTCGCTAGGCTATCTAACGCATCATCAATCCTCGGTAGAGGATAAGCGTCCTTTACCGTCACCTCATTCAATTTACGGTAGTCCACGCAAAATCGTAGACTACCGTCTTTTTTTCTCACTGGCACTACGGGCGCAGCCCAGGGACTACATGAGGGGCGTATATTGTCATTGTCCAGCATTTGTTTTACATGGTCAGAAACCTCTTGTTGTAAATGTAAGGGTACCCGGCGAGGATGCATTTTAATTGGCCTTGCATTCCCCGTGTCAATTTGGTGGCGAGTCAAATGTGTTCTCCCCAAGTCACCGTCACTCCGACTAAATACCCCATTATGCCGTTGCAGTAGTTCGCGCACAGCTTTTAATTCTAATGATAAGCCCTTATCCGCCAACCCCAGCTGTGAGACAAGGGCATCCACCGCCCAGTGTGCATTATCCGACTCATCCCCTTGTTCTATAGTGACATCAGTATACAGTGTGCCCACCTTCATACCCCCTTTCAAAACACAACGCTGTTCGGTTACATTTATAACCCTTACCGGTATCACCCCTTGATGTGCGCTACACACTACCCGCGCAACCATCAAATCACAGTGCGAAGGCAAAGAATCGGATGGCTCTAACAAACCTACTGCACGGCCAGCCAACAACCCTTCCACCACCCCGGTAACAATAGTTTCTGTGCGTGGCTCTACAACAGTGTCTGTCTGTACGGTCACTAGTTTCGGCTGGTTGGCCTCAAACGACGAGATGAATGGCAATTTCTTCCCCATCAAATTACAGCACTTATTAGTCAAGTCCAACACAGCCCCATACTTTGATAAGAAGTCTATCCCCAATAAGATCTCGGTAGATACCTCCGCCACCAAAAATTCCACTACCAATGCCAATGAATCAAATTGGCAGATAGTTTGCCATTTCCCCACTACACACATATCGCCTCCATTCGCAGCTGATGCGACCCCCTGATACTTTGTTAATTCCCCGACACCCTTTGTAAACTGAAGCCATTTATTTTTAGGAATAATGGAGGCTTGTGCCCCAGTGTCTACCAGCATATGAGAAAAGCACCCACCTATCTTGGCATTCAAATAGATGCCAGGGCTGTCTGGAAAATTGTGAGCCAGTCTTGCAGATCTGCAGAAAGGGGCGGACAAACGGCCCTTTATGTCCGCCCCTCTAGTTTCCCTGCACATATGGGCAGTCGCGTCGCAGATGCCTAGTGCACCCACATTCCCAGCATCCATCCCTGGTGCTGGCTGGTGCTGAGCGTTCGGGTCCGCCCTGCCGACTGCGTCTCCTTTCCTCATCACGATTTCGTCTTATCCCGTTGGTCATAGGGGGCTGCAAAGAGGTCACAGTCTGCTGAAGGGTTTTAACCTCCTGCCTAAGACCCTCCACCACACCCAGCAAAAGCTCCATTTGTTTATCGCTAGGTGACTTTTCTGTAACCGCCCGCACTCTGGTGTCATAATTAATCTGAGTGGTTTCCAAACTTTATTAACTCCAATTCAGCAGCAATATTAATAGCCTCTTCTAAGGTGTCGGGTTTTTGACTACGGAGGTGTATCCTCAAATCACCACTCCCCACATGTTCGACAAAATGATCTCTAGCAAACAAATCACGGGTGACATTATCTGCAGAGGGATATGCCTTATAAATAAGCCGGCGCAGTGCAATTCCAAAATCTCGCACCGATTCATTTGGCAAACGCCTGCGCGATAAAAAGTTGGCTCTATTCCAATCATCACTATTGCATGGTTCCAGACATCTGCCTAGTGCTTCTTTTAATTCTGAGTAACTATTATGTGAATCAGAAGTCAACCCAGAATACAGCTCTCTGGCACGACCCGACAAAAGTAGTGACAAAAATTTCATTTCAGGGGTGATAGTGAAAAAAAATCCTGAGCCTGAACTTTTTTCGGGGTCAAGGGGCGGGGGCGGGGTCGGCTGGGGTCTGGCGATGACGTAACATAGGTTTAATTTTGACAAATTATTCAAACATTTAATAGTTTTTGTATGACCATTATAGATATGTTTTCATTTTTGCTTAATGGCTATAGTGTTATTCACAAAAACACAGATCATTTCCATCTTCGTATAGCACTTTAGATCGACTGGAACAAACTGGACACGTTGGGTTCTATGTAGAAATACATTCTAGGCTTGTGCTGTTGCAGTATAGTTATAATTGAGGTGGGAATTTAACCCCAATTCAACAATTCAACACTAGAATGTATTCCTGAAAACATGGTGAATGCTTTACCAACTTGAATGAATTCAAAGCTACATATGCAGCAGCCATACCAAGACATACGTATATAAATATATATTTAATGTTATGGCCTATTGTTGTTTTTGATCTAACTGTGAAGCACGTTGAGCAGCAGTCTTGTGTGAATTGTGCTATTATAGGCTATACAAATGCAATAGGCCTAATAAAAATAATTAGAACAAAAAGACTAATAATAATAATAATAATAATAATAATAATAATAATAATAATAATAATCCTACGTTATTATGCGATATTTCTGTTAAGTTATTATTAGGCCTGCTATGAATCATTATTGTTACTGATGATTTAATAACAAGAACAGAAATAACTAGATTTGCAATTCCAAGGAATTACACAGTGCATGCAAACGTTTAAAAAAGTACACTTAGAAAGTGATCGTAGAAAAAAAGTAGAAAAGTAGAGTAAAGAGGAAACTTGTTTAGGCAATCAAAGTTACTAGTCAAGTAGCAAAGAAAATGTTGCTACCTTGATCATGTTGTTGAATAGTTGAAAAAAAAAGAAAATGGTGCTGGTTGCTGTATTGGTTGTTATGTTGATTGCAAGGGTACTTTTGGTTAGGCCATTGCTAGGGCGGATATGGTGGTTACTATGCTGGGCTGCATTTCCCAAACGTAGTTACGATGATCTTAAGCCTAAGTAGTTCGCAGGTTTGCACGTAAGACCATCTTAACACTTACGGACCATTTCCCGAAACGTTCGTTGCTTAAGATGATTCGTGAGATCACTCGCAGATCTACGTGTGATCCAGAGTAATCGTAGACCGCTAAGATGATCTTAACCAGAAAGAATTAGGCTACTCAGTGGAGACATCTAGAGGATATGAGGTGAAAACAGGCCAAGTAGGCCTACGCCATCATGTTGCTTTGACAATTTTGTTGTACAAAGATAGGCCAGCCTCATAAAAATAACAAATTATTGTTGAGTGTTAATACATTTGCCATAAGAATTTTAGCCTATATACACATTAATTGTGTATTATTAAAGTTCTGTAAATCTGAGCTACGGCAGTATGCCGACCGTTTCTTATGTTTACGTTTTTCCAGATTGCCAGCACCTGCGCTGGATGTGCACACCACTCCAAAACACTTGTGGGGAAATTGTCATTGTTTCATTACGACATGAAATCAGTGATATGTATATCACCTGCTATTTCAAACATGACTTAGAAGTTGGCTTGAAATTAATTTGGGGGAAAAGGCCTACACACAACAGAAACGTTGTTTTTTTATTATTATTATTTATTAATTATTAATTTAATTGAATGAAACAGGGTGTACCGCAGAAGCCCTCCGGGTAAAACACATATGGTAACAGTGAGTATTAATAGTAGGCTACAATATTGTCATCCATTTTAAATAATGTAGCAACTAGCATCATAAAACACATTATTTGGTGTAATTGATTTATCGTACCCATCTCCGCTGGGTGAATCAGCACCACGGCATTGAACAGCGGCCGACTTAAAAAGCTTCTTAACGTGAACGCGCGTGCACTTTCGTAAGTGCATGTTTGGGAAATGCGTGTAGAGGAAATTAAGAATCTTCGTAACATCACTCGTTCGCTCATTCGTAGCCACTAAGATCCATCGTTATCGGGAAATGCAGCCCTGGTTGTTACATTGATCATGTTGGTTGCTATGTCTCGTGCTTGCATGTGTCTGTGTGTGTCTGTGTGTGTGTGTGTGTGTGTGTGTGTGTGTGTAAGGTACGGGGGAGTAGGTTCAGAGATTTTGGCTTTATAGTTTAGATTTAATCTGAGTGGCAATCTGGTTCCTGTGTTTATGGGCTGTGTGTGGTGGTTGCTACGTTGATCATGTTGGTTGCAATGTTCATTGCTAGGTCATTGTGGAAGTGCTTCCTGGAAGGTGGCATTGGTGCTTAAGGTTGTTGTTCGGCAGTTGCTAGGGTGGACATGTAGGTTGCTACGCTGGTTGCTACGTTGATCATGTTGGTTGCCATGTTCATTGCTATATCATTATTGATGGAGTGGTTCTAAAGACATTGCAAGGCTGCTGGAGGCAGTTGCTAGGCTGTTGCTAGGGCGGATATGGTGGTTGCTATGCTGTTTGCCATGTTTAGCATGTTGGTTGCTATGTCAATTGCCATAGGGGTGTCTGAGGTTGTTACTAGGCCATTGCGAGGGCGGATATGTTGGTTGTTACATTGATCTTGTTGGTTGATATATTGCTAGGTCATCATGGGAGTTGTTAGCAGTGGCTATTGTTAATGTTGATGAATGGGTGATTATTGAATAGTTGAAAAAAAAAAAGATAGTTGATGACAGTTCGAATGAACATGGCCCGTATCAGTAGTTAAATTAGTGATAAAGGTGGACGCAGCCTTTGGCTGCGTCAAATGGTTCATTGTTGATGATTACATAAAAAGTTGCTTTGTGTAAATTTGTTTAAAAATGTTGAAATAGGAAATAGTTGAAATAGGAAAAGATGAGGAAAAAAAGTTGCAAAAAAATGTTGAATATAATACAGAGAATTGAAGAGAAAAAGGCAAAGATGTACAGTAAAAAGTTGGCAAAAAGTTGAAGGGAAATAGGCAAAAATGTCAAATGTCGATGAAAAAGTGAATAGATAATTGAAGAGAATTGAAGACAAAAAGGTGAAGACGTAAATAGTTGCCAAAAGTTGAACAGATAATACAGAGAATCAAAGAAAAAAATGGCAAAGATGAAAAAGTTGTTAAAAGTTGAATAGATGATACAGAGAATTGAAAAGAAAAAGACAGTAGAAGAGGGAAAAGGCAAAGAGGCTCGCTTCGCGAGCCCTTTGCCTCAGCAAATGGAAGTGGAATAAGCTTAAATAGCCCATTAGGTTAATAGAAATGAACTGGAAAGGTTAATACAGCAGATAACAGAATGTTCGTGGAAATAGAATCCTAGAAGTTCCACTAGTCTGCTGAAAGTTCTCTGGAATGTTTACAGTAATCAAGAAAGCAACAATAGAATGTTTACAGTAGTTAAGGTAGCAACAATAGGAAGTAGAATTCTGTTGTGGAACTCTGAAAATTCCATAATTTGTGAAAAAAAGCACTTTTTTTCGCTCGTTTATCGCAGATAGTAGAAAAAGTAAAAATAGTAGAAAAGTGAAATGTCATAGCATAACAACACAAATCGAGACCTACGAGATGAAGTTTGAATGAAGTTTCTAGGTGAAACGGTTATTGAGAAAAAGCGAGCATTGAAGAATAATAATAATAACTAGATTTGCAATTCCAAGGAATTACACAGTGCATGCAAACGTTTAAAAAGTACACTTAGAAAGTGATCGTAGAAAAAAAGTAGAAAAGTAGAGTAAAGAGGAAACTTGTTTAGGCAATCAAAGTTACTAGTCAAGTAGCAAAGAAAATGTTGCTACCTTGATCATGTTGTTGAATAGTTGAAAAAAAAGAAAATGGTGCTGGTTGCTGTATTGGTTGTTATGTTGATTGCAAGGGTACTTTTGGTTGTTGTTAGGCCATTGCTAGGGCGGATATGGTGGTTACTATGCTGGTTGTTACATTGATCATGTTGGTTGCTATGTCTAGTGCTTGGTCATCAGTGTGGAAGCGGTTCCTAGGACATTGCAGGGCTTCTTGAGGTTGTTGCTAGGCTGTTGCCAGGTAAGTTATGGTGGTTGCTACGTTGATCATGTTGGTTGTAATGTTCATTGCTAGGTCATTGTGGAAGTGCTTCCTGGAAGGTGGCATTGGTGCTTAAGGTTGTTGTTAGGCAGTTGCTAGGGTGGACATGTAGGTTGCTATGCTGGTTGCTACGTTGATCATGTTGGTTGCCATGTTCATTGCTATATCATTATTGATGGAGTGGTTCTAAAGACATTGCAAGGCTGCTGGAGGCAGTTGCTAGGCTGTTGCTAGGGCGGATATGGTGGTTGCAATGCTGTTTGCCATGTTTAGCATGTTGGTTGCTATGTCAATTGCCATAGGGGTGTCTGAGGTTGTTACTAGGCCATTGCGAGGGCGGATATGTTGGTTGCTACATTGATCTTGTTGGTTGATATATTGCTAGGTCATCATGGGAGTTGTTAGCAGTGGCTATTGTTAATGTTGATGAATGGGTGATTATTGAATAGTTGAAAAAAAAAGATAGTTGATGACAGTTCGAATGAACATGGCCCGTATCAGTAGTTAAATTAGTGATAAAGGTGGACGCAGCCTTTGGCTGCGTCAAATGGTTCGTTGTTGATGATTACATAAAAAGTTGCTTTGTGTAAATTTGTTAAAAAATGTTGAAATAGGAAATAGTTGAAATAGGAAAAGATGTGGAAAAAAGTTGCAAAAAATGTTGAATATAATACAGAGAATTGAAGAGAAAAAAAGGAAAATATGTAGGCTAGGCCTGAAAGGTTGCCAAAAAGTTGAAGAGATAATACAGAGAATTGAAGAGAAAAAGGCAAAGATGTACAGTAAAAAGTTGGCAAAAAGTTGAAGGGAAATAGGCAAAAATGGCAAATGTCGATGAAAAAGTGAATAGATAATTGAAGAGAATTGAAGACAAAAAGGTGAAGACGTAAATAGTTGCCAAAAGTTGAACAGATAATACAGAGAATCAAAGAAAAAAATGGCAAAGATGAAAAAGTTGTTAAAAGTTGAATAGATGATACAGAGAATTGAAAAGAAAAAGACAGTAGAAGAGGGAAAAGGCAAAGAGGCTCGCTTCGCGAGCCCTTTGCCTCAGCAAATGGAAGTGAAATAAGCTTAAATAGCCCATTAGGTTAATAGAAATGAACTGGAAAGGTTAATACAGCAGATAACAGAATGTTCGTGGAAATAGAATCCTAGAAGTTCCACTAGTCTGCTGAAAGTTCTCTGGAATGTTTACAGTAGTCAAGAAAGCAACAATAGAATGTTTACAGTAGTTAAGGTAGCAACAATAGGAAGTAGAATTCTGTTGTGGAACTCTGAAAATTCCATAATTTGTGAAAAAAAGCACTTTTTTCGCTCGTTTATCGCAGATAGTAGAAAAAGTAAAAATAGTAGAAAAGTGAAATGTCATAGCATAACAACACAAATCGAGACCTACGAGATGAAGTTTGAATGAAGTTTCTAGGTGAAACGGTTATTGAGAAAAAGCGAGCATTGAAGAATAATAATAATAACTAGATTTGCAATTCCAAGGAATTACACAGTGCATGCAAACGTTTAAAAAAGTACACTTAAAAAGTGATAGTAGAAAAAAAGTAGAAAAGTAGAGTAAAGAGGAAACTTGTTTAGGCAATCAAAGTTACTAGTCAAGTAGCAAAGAAAATGTTGCTACCTTGATCATGTTGAATAGTTGAAAAAAAAGAAAATGGTGCTGGTTGCTGTATTGGTTGTTATGTTGATTGCAAGGGTACTTTTGGTTGTTGTTAGGCCGTTGCTAGGGCGGATATGGTGGTTACTATGCTGGTTGTTACATTGATCATGTTGGTTGCTATGTCTAGTGCTTGGTCATCAGTGTGGAAGCGGTTCCTAGGACATTGCAGGGCTTCTTGAGGTTGTTACTAGGCTGTTGCCAGGTAAGTTATGGTGGTTGCTACGTTGATCATGTTGGTTGTAATGTTCATTGCTAGGTCATCATTGTGGAAGTGCTTCCTGGAAGGTGGCATTGGTGCTTAAGGATGTTGTTCGGCAGTTGCTAGGGTGGACATGTAGGTTGCTATGCTGGTTGCTACGTTGATCATGTTGGTTGCTGTGTTCATTGCTATATCATTATTGCTCCACAAACATTCTGTTATCTGCTGTATTAACCTTTCCAGTTCATTTCTATTAACCTAATGGGCTATTTAAGCTTATTTCACTTCCATTTGCTGAGGCAAAGGGCTCGCAAAGCGAGCCTCTTTGCCTTTTCCCTCTTCTACTGTCTTTTTCTTTTCAATTCTCTGTATCATCTATTCAACTTTTAACAACTTTTTCATCTTTGTTCATTGCTATATCATTATTGCTGGAGTGGTTGTAAAGACATTGCAAGGCTGCTGGAGGCAGTTGCTAGGCTGTTGCTAGGGCGGATATGGTGGTTGCTATGCTGTTTGCCATGTTGAGCATGTTGGTTGCTATGCCAGTTGCCATGTCATCATTGTGGAACTGGTTCCCAGGACATTGTAGGGGTATCTGGGGTTGTTACTAGGCCATTGCGAGGGCGGATATGTTGGTTGCTACATTGATATTGTTGGTTGCTATGTATATTGCTAGGTCATCATGGGAGTTGTTAGCAGTGGCTATTGTCAATGTTGATGAATGGGTGATATTGAATAGTTGAAAAAAAAGATAGTTGATGATAGTTTGAATGAACATGGCCCGTATTAGTAGTTAAATTAGTGGTAAAAGGTGGAC
>JAODXP020006931.1:42500-67522 GCA_027497455.2 Sardinella longiceps | reverse complement strand
TTGGTTAATGACTTCTACTTTAATGATTCCTGGTTGACCTACACCTGTCATTACACAGATCCCTCTACAGTCGCAGCACATGTGGCTACTGAGTAACATGATGGTGAAGACGGCCATGAGTAACGTGATGGTGGAGTTGGCGGTGAGTGTGACTCTAAGACACTTTGTTGTGGAACATTGAGCACTCGGTGAAACATTTCCGGAACATTAGGGGGACTGAGAGGTGCAATCACCCCTAAAGAACACACACTAAGTACTGAAGTTACTGAACATACACTAAGGACTGAACATCTGCTGAAATATCAACCAGGCAGAATTATTTCAATGCATTTATACACATCCAGACAGAATCAAAATAAAAATCATAATTGGTTGAACAGATTTTGTATAAATATAAGGTTTTATTGAGCAAACATATTTACGGGGTAAATAAAAAAGGGTAATAGATCTGTGCTCGCTCCATCAAAGACAAAGCTAAGATAAATGAACCTTTGTTCCTGACAAACTTGTATCTAAACCAGGGATGGGCAACTTCTACGAAAGAGAGGGCCACAATTTTGTGCGCATGTCAAATAATCAATTAAGAGTGAAGTTACAATAAAATTTTAAATAAGGGCAAAATATTTGTATATACTTATGTCTGTATGGTTATTGAACCAACATACCTATTTTTCCACACATAAATGCATTTTCAACACTCTGTTAAACACAAAGTGTGTAACAAATTTCCAACGGCTCACATTTAATGTGGTAAAACAAACAAAAACCGCCCACTTAACAACTTACTGAGATACGTGTGGATTTTTCTGTTGCCGCACAATAGACTGAATATCAATGTCAATCTTTGTGCATCCAATCTGCATCAAATGAAAAAGTGTGTCATCAGTGAACCTGTTTCTCTCCTTTGATTTAATGTGCTTCATTGTAGGAAAAACTGCTCTCACAAATGTAAGTGACCCCTAGCGGACAACGGTGTAATTTTTTTTATTATTCAATTGTAGTTAATAAATGTTCCATGGGCCGCAATTGGGCCGTCTAAACCAGTACAAAGTATTCAGTTCGCTCTTCTTTAGTATTCCAAGTATTCATTTACTCTTCTTTACTTGCTGACAACAGTACAGTACATATATATCATAATTAATCACTGATGCTAGCCTGGCGAATGCCAAACTAAAATCACAAGTGATATTTAGTCTGGGGACCTACCTATTGCATTTCTCGTAGCGGAAGCATCGTTTACAATTGTCCATAGCCGTTTATTGGGCGCTACGAATGTCTATCATAGCGTCTGTACATACCTCGGAGCCAATACCAGAGCCACCACGTGACGTAAAATGCAATCGAGGGCCGTACAAATCCCTTTTTATTCTGCGATTGGATACCGAAAGTAAGCGAGAAAAACGGCCATAGTCACCATGCTCCTCTGCAGAGTGAAATGAAATAAGCGAGCAAAGGAGCATGGGAATTCCCAGGCTACACTGATGCACTTTCTGCTCTCAAAACCCATGTTGTCAGACATAAAAGCCAACATTTCAGAATTCCACGAAACTTGGCATGTATTTTGACACACCTTATTTTGAGCAGTTTTGACCATGTCAGTCAGAGATACTTGTTAACATCGATTACAATACCTCACTTTGGCTTTTTCATTTTCAACATTTAAAAATGTGGTCCTCCTAGGCAGTGTGCGAAATACCCGTCAAAATTCGGGGGGGTCACCATCTTGAAGTCTCCAGAAGTAAAAGTAATTTTTCAGCGGGGGTTTGGGCGTGTCACCCCCAAGAAAATTTGAAAAATGGGCTGATGGAACATGCGATATTAACGTAGTTTTAGAAAGAAAATAACGGAATCCGCATGAGTCAAGGCCTTAGCTAATTTCAAAGAAATAGTATATATACTGTATGTGCATTATATTTTTTTATAATAAGGGGCCATTTGCAGGCGCGTAATTACCGCAGGTTCAGCCGCACCGGGGCCCGTGGCCTTGCAGGGCCCGTCCGTCGCCACCTCTGAAGAGAGAGGTAACGTTTCTATCTGAGTACTTCAGATATGTATGGACCCCTTGAAGGAAGCAGTGAGCCCCTCCATGTAACAGCGTTCGCTTGAACATAAATTACTTGCATCTAAACAATGTCGAAGACATGCGGATGTTTGGGTGTAAGGAATCAAATGACCGCTAGGATTATATAGGCGTAATTTACCCTGAATCTCACTTCATGGTGACACCTGAAATATTGTCCAACTTAATAGGGCAATGTAAACTATAGGCAAATGTGTATAAATTATTATCAACATATAGAGATAATAATCAGCGAAGTGAACAACAACGTGTATTTTGGTAGTCTAATTTGCTTTAGGCTACTAGGGATTGTGGGATAGCCTGCGGTAGCCCAATGAACCTGCGCATTAGGCTACGTGCAGAGTTGATAGCTATGAGTCGAAATATAAACAGAAGGGGTTTTCATAAAAAATCTGATCCCAACATGTATAGCAGGATATCTGTAACGTAGAATATTATTTGAGGTGGCATCTCTCGTTTAAATGAAGGCCAGTTTCAGTCACTAAAAATGGCTGGGCTACTTTTGAAAAGTTTACTATTTGCAGCAGTTAGACGGTAACGTTAGTGAAGGTTTTTTTTTTCTAATATGGATGAGTGGAGAGTTTTCATACGTGGAAAAGACGAATCGAGATAGAGACAATTTTACTTAAATTCAGACGAGGACTGCTCAAAAGTAAGTTAAAGGGGGGTTCAGAATTTTCGATGTTAAACCTCATTTCCAAGTAAGCCTGAGTGATATCTGTCATTGGAGACCGTTTTCAACTCATTTCATCCAGTCCTTCTATCACCTGAGTTCGCTGGTGCTAGGCTAACGCAAGTGAGTGGACAGTGCTAGCCTGGCAATAAAAGACAGTCTTACCCACTCTGCTGCAGTCTCCCTTAGGCAAGTGAATTAATATGCCAGGCCATTGATGTGTACGTCCAAGCTGATACAATCATCTCTGAAGTACAACTACCCTTGAAAAGTGTTATATTTTGCCTACATTGTTCCCTGTTTATCGGAAGGTGTGCAAGGCAGCGAATTGATATTACCTCGGCTACCTAGCCTGACATCCTGTGATCCCTAACGTTAGGCTCTGTCTATCGTCATATTAGTCAAACAACTAACCTGAGCAAGGTAATATTCCGCTGCTGCTGAGAAAGTAGTCCCTCAAAATGTAACGTTATCATGGCGATTCAAGGGTAGTTTTTCTTTTACGATGTTTTTTTAATCAACACCGAAGACCTGGCATATTAATGTATTGCCTAAAGGAGACTGCAGAGTGGGTAAGACTGTTTTTATTGCCAGGCTAGCACTGTCCACTCACTTGCGTTAGCCTAGCACCAGCGAACTCAGCTGATAGAAGGACTGGATGAAATGAGTTGAAAACGGTCTCCAATGACAGATATCACTCAGGCTTACTTGGAAATGAGGTTTAACATCAAAAATTCTGAACCACCCCTTTAAGAGTTTTGTGCATGGTGCGCCGTCACCAATGTTTCTCCTCTTTATTTAGGCTAATGAATGAATGGTGCGCTCGCTGTCATCAATTTGTGTCTTTGGTGTGGTAACGTTAATGTTATGATTAGCCTGGGATAGGCCGTTAACGTTACTTGTGTTTCATCATCTTCTCTGGCATTCGTGGACATTGTGCTTAGGGGGACCACCTTGATAATCTTGCTTGAGCAGCACGGGGCAAGAGAGACTCAGCACTAACGTTAACATTTGTGCATTTAGCAGAGGCTTTTTATCCAAAGCAAGGGTGAAGTGCAAGAGGGTGATCTTGTGCATAGTTGGCTACATTTGTCATTTACGTGTACATTGAGTCCGTTTTGACGTTTGATGCAGATGATGAGTAATAGCCTACATGTAAGGTAGAGTTAGGCTAACACCATAGTCCATTTAGGGATGTCTCCATAATTTTTTCTTGGGCTAAGGGGGGCCCGCAATGCAAAGTCGCACCTGGGCCCGTGACAGACTTGTGAAGCTAGGTTTATAGTCATACGTGCGTCGCACCGCGAAGCCCTCTACGTCGACGTAGAGCCTGTTGTAGACCCTCTCCGTGGCTCGACGTGCACCTCCAAAATTTCCTATCTATCCGTCAATGCGTGTACGAGAACGGAGAGGGCACTGGGTCAGGTAAGGGCTGTGATTGGTCATCTCCCGGTTTCTTCTCACAACACCAGGGAGAACTCTATCGCTATCTCTAGCTTTTTAGTTAGATAGCAAGCTAGTTAGCAGACAGCAGGACACTGCTGTGCCTACTGATCACTATAACCTGCTCCTTGTGACAAGAGATATCAAAAGCTCAACCCCACACAGGTTACTATTAGGCTACTGTGTACATGAAGTAGCCAGCAGAGTTCTGCTTTAGTTTAGTTTAGTTGCTAATGAATAGGCGGACTTTGGCGCTGCTCATGCCATCGGTCATTCCCCACGGCAGTGTTTTCTCTCCTGGCTGAGGGACAAGCGACGTAGAAGTATGATATGACTGGACACGCAAGCGGAGACTCGGAGACGGACATGCAATAGGTGTACGCAGAAGTATACTTGAGCCCTTACGGGTCAGTGACGTGACGCCTACATTTTTCCTTCCAGGAGCCATTAATTTCATATTTTTGTAAAATAATTGTGTAATCTTGTTTAAATGCATTTATCCCACATCACTCTTCTAAATAACGTTACTGTACAAGTCATATTTGTGTGAAAAAAATTTAAACTGGCTGACTTTTATAGTGATAAAGGGGTAAAATGTCCTTCGGTAAAACGGCACTCGCTTTATGTCAATAAAGACAAAGGCAATTAAAATTAAAAATATTTCTAAATCATAAAATTTTCTCTTTGGCATATTTTTTCAAGTCTGTAGATAAACATTGCAAAGTATTTGCAAGATACATAATTTAAAAGCATTATTAATATTTAAAACACCAAGCCATTTTAAACTGTAGACTCATGGCTCAAGTCATGTGGCATGGGATGTCATCATTCAGAGGACCCCTGAAGACCACCCAAGTTGGAGGAAAGTTTAAAAATTTGCTCCTAAATATAAGTTAATTTCACATTTTGTAAGCGTTGTACCTTGTGTCACAGATTTGAGTGTCATTTGGTGAAACATTTATTTATGTGTTGGGTCATTCCACGCCAACTCACCCAATTTTCAGAAATTTTCCCAGTTCATGTCATGGATTTCATTGAAAAAAAATCACATTTATACTCCTCTCTGAGAAATGTAACCTTGCCAAATATCAAAGCTCTACCCCAAACCATTTTCCTTCAATAAATTCTTGAAATATACCTTTTAAAGGCAAATGAGCCTATATGCATCTCTCTATATTAGGCCTCACCAATTAAAGGGATTTCAATGGATAAGCCTGTAATTTTCACCATGCCTAGATATGATCCCAACAATGATTTCTAGTTGAAATTTAGCCTGTTTTATGCAAAACATGGACTGTTATAGAATAACATAAATGCTTGTCCTCGAGCATCAAATCTTTACATTTCAAAATTCCACATCTCTTTCGGTTTTCAATATTTTGTTGCGAAACTTTCCGAAATTGTAGTTTTACCTTGGTTCTTCAAGTACTGAAAGTAAAAAATGCTTGCAAGCAACGATGAGCAGGTGCCAGAGGCTCAAACATGGCCTCCAAGCTGAAAAGGGTGTTTTTTGGCTACTTTGGGACCACTGGAGACCAATTTAAAATCCTACCCCATTCACCTGTAGTGCGTCATCTGACACATTTTCAAAAAAATGTGGAAAAAAATTGGACACTAACACATCTCTGAAATTTTCATATGTGCCTGATATAAAGGTGGTCTTTCTGAGAAAAAAAAATGGAAGCATTCTAACAAATCCCTTTTGGTCTCCAGTGGTCCCAAAGTAGCCAAAAAACACCCTTTTCAGCTTGGAGGCCATGTTTGAGCCTCTGGCACCTGCTCATCTTTGCTTGCAAACATTTTTACTTTCAGTACTTGAAGAACCAAGGTAAAACTACAATTTCGGAAAGTTTCGCTACAAAATATTGAAAACCGAAAGAGATGTGGAATTTTGAAATGTAAAGATTTGATGCTCGAGGACAAGCATTTACGTTATTCTATAACAGTCCATGTTTTGCATAAAACAGGCTAAATTTCAACTAGAAATCATTGTTGGGATCATATCTAGGCATGGTGAAAATTACAGGCTTATCCATTGAAATTCCTTTAATTGGTGAAGCTTAATATAGAGAGATGCAAATAGGCTCATTTGCCTTTAAAAGGTATATTTCAAGAATTTATTGAAGGAAAACGGTTTGGGGTAGAGCTTTGATATTTGGCAAGGTTACATTTCTCAGAGAGGAGCATAAATGTGATTTTTTTCAATGAAATCCATGACATGAACTGGGAGGCCTTAGGTGAGTTGGCGTGGAATGACCCTGTTTATAAAGTTTATGATTTCTTAAAAATGCATTTAAATATGAAATTTGAAGTTCAATAGTCAAGGTCAAAGTCAATGTTGATAATAGGTGGCCATCAACTGCCTGTTAGTAATGACAAAATAATGAAAAAATAAGAAATTTGTCATTTGGCAAAACGAAATGGCATGCTGTTTTCCTGAATGACATGCATTTAACTGAATTAGAAGTTGAGCATTGGCCGTCATATCTCTGCATTGCTTTGACACATCAACTCCAAAGTTGGCCAGTATACTTGGGACCCCTTCCTGAGGAGGCCCAACCAATGGTGACCTTGACCTTTGACCTTTGCTTATATCTTTGACCTTTGTTTATATCTTAACAACTTAATTTGCTTAAATCTCAACAACTCTCATGTATTTAAACCAAATTTCTTACTTGGACTCTTTGACCCAATTCTGAGAATACACCTATATGATGACCTTTGACCTGTAGGGGGTATCATATTGGATTCTTTTTATCAAAAGTCAGACAAAGCCTAATTTATCCTAGGTCATACATTTTGACCATTCTTAAAAAAAATGGGCAGAAATGGTCTGTAGACCATTCCTAACAAAAGTTAGGCTAGATATTGATGTTTGCAAATTCCAAAGCATTCACCCAATGCAGCCAATCAGCAAAACAGGAAATGTTCCCTACAAACAGGAAGTAAACAGGAAGTAAGCTTATATCTCAGCAACGCTTCCTACATCAACTTCAAAGTTGGTACTTGGACTTTAGAAGTCATCCTGAGGAGGATACAATTAATTGCTTGACTTGACCTATGGGGGGAGGGGGGGGGGTGCTATAATTTGCTTACATAGTATATAAGTGATGCATTGGAAAATTACGTCGAAACTTGGTAAATAGATGAAGGACCTCCTTCTGAAGACGCTTACAAGTTTGGTTATGTTTGACCACTAACAGGCACTAACTGTGCTGCTTGCAGCTAAATTTAGGCCTAATACATAAGTTAGCTGCCTGAACCATATGCAAAGTTTATTAAAAATGCTCCAAGTCAGCATTGCTAGTTGTAACACATACTACTTTTTTAACAGATGCCTCTTTCCAACGAAGAGAGGGGTGCACGTTTCTGTGCAAATATACTATAAGGGCAGCTGTTTCAGTGCAGCTATGGAAGAGCGTAATCTAAAGCTTATTCAAATTTAGACCAAAGATTTAAGACAACATGAGACAACTGCAGTGGTGTGAATCAAAGTTTTCATGTAGTTGCAAGTAGTTATAAGCCGCTAAACATTCAACATGTCAAATGGCAGTTTCAAGGTTGCATAATTTCTTTCTGTGGAAAATGTGGTGAACCTCACACAGTGTCTGAAACTGGAATAAGTATTTTTTTCTCAATTAAAAGTTCACTTAAGAAGCCTTTTGTATCTTTTGTATTGCTAAGCAGTATCACATAACTGATTCAACCAGTGTCTGATTGGGAAATGCGCCATATAATGACAGCTGTAAGGGGGATTTTACAATTTACAACTTTACAAACAAATGATAATGCAAGTTATGATTTGAAGATCAACAGTCACATTCCTCATTCTTGAACCCCTTTAGATGCAGAATTAGCCTATATCAGTGCACAAGTTCAAAAATTAAATAGAAAACTGAATCAAAGCAGTCTTGTCATTTGGTAAAACAAAACGTCATATGGTAAAACAGTTAAATTATTCAAAATTGAATACAAAATCTATAACATATTGTAATAATTCAAATACACAACAAAATTACTGTATGAAATGTTATATTATATGAAGTTTTACAAAATTTGGCGGCATTTTCAACTTTTTATAGGAATAATGCAGAAAAAATGTTGACAGATGGGGCGCTTTATCTTTAAAAGACAAAATTTTATATAAATGCTTTAATAATATGGATATTTTTTTGCTAGCCATAAATTCAGTATACATCAACATCTTCATTATGGATATTTTGTGATTTGGCCATTAATGCTGATTTTAATATCTATGGAAAACAATCTGTTTTACCGAATGACATTTTTATGGTGTAAATACAATTAATTGTAGTAAAAAGACAAATATATATATATTTTTGAGTGGGCACATACTAAATCAGAAAGTTAACATCTTAAAGTATTCAAAAAATGTTGAAATTGACTTGCTGTTGCATTTTTATTTTTTTGAGGTTTTGAAAACCTAAAACGTCACTGACCCCTGGCCATTTGCAAGGATTCCCTTCATTTTGCGCAGGTGTGCGTGCTGGTCTCACACTCAAAGCAAGAATGGGGAAGGGCCCTGTAGCTGTCGCTGAAATGGGCCAATGTCTTTATTGAAATTCATATTTTTGTGTTAACGTATTTTCTTATATAAAAGGGTAAATAGCAAATTGTAATGTCATTATATTGTGATTTTGATTTGTAATAGCGTCACCTAATGGTCATGATGGGGAATAGCACAGTAATTGCAATAAAAAGTTTGGGCCTAGTCATGTGATTGGCGCTATGACCTGCTGGGTAAATGTGCGTTCTGTCTTTCGGAGCTATGGAGCTCATGGTGTAAAGATGTGTACAAGAGTTCGAGAGTAAAGCCTTAGCAGCTCCTGATATTCCGGTCAGAGGGCGCACACGGTATGAGTAATATGTTATTTATTGTGTATTTCATGTATATTTGAAGTTTCATTCACGGACTTTCATAAGAAATTAATATTGGCCAAGATGTGATATTAAGATGTCATATTTATTTTATTTCAGTTTTTCACGGTGTTTTGGAGGTGTTTGAGGTCAATATGCATGTGTGAATGTGTGAAAGAAAGACAATAAAACTCAGTCAAACATCAGTTGGAACCGTGCTTTTTATCTGACCAGAAGAATAGCTTTGGGAGCAGCTACAGGCCCTCTCCCTTGCTACAGCGGGACATGGCATGTGGGAGAAGATCCTGCGCCAAGCAAAGGGGCCATGTGCAAGCTGCACCCGTAGTCCTATCTCGGAATACCCAAATCTTTGCATTCCAATTTAATAGTTGTGAACCCAAAGTTTGCAAGTGATAGGCCTACTCACTCGACTAGCTTTCGCTTTAGCCATTTTAGTAGCCTAGCCCATGATTCTATTAAAGGCACGTATGGCTAATTTGCATAAAGGCACTGGACAGGTTGGCTGTGCTTATCAAAAAATAATTGTGACTAGTTGTTTTTTAGTCCTGAAATATAAGATTGTGATCTTAAAACATTTTAATGATGATTAGTGACATTAAATATTTTATTTTCTACTCTTTTTTTTACTAAATTTGGAACCCCCCCAAGATTTTGCTTAGGAGACTTTCAA
The DNA here is from genome assembly GCA_027497455.2 of Sardinella longiceps. NCBI lineage: Eukaryota > Metazoa > Chordata > Actinopteri > Clupeiformes > Clupeidae > Sardinella > Sardinella longiceps. The sequence continues at coordinate 57,757 of JAODXP020006931.1, read as the reverse complement.
GGGGTCTCAAGGGTTAATCAGGGGGGTCGGACCCCCCAAACCCCCTGTATTTCGCACTATGCTCCTAGGCCCTATGGCTCTTGAGATATTCACAACAAAATGTCCGGCCACCTGCTGGCCAGTTGGTGTAAAAAGTCATTAATCAATTTACTGTATGGCCCCCCATGAACAGAATGTCACAAAACTTGGCATGCATTTGGAAGGTGTCATAATGATCTGAGACCAATTTTGTGCGACTTTTTCACAGATATTGACAGTTTATTTTAGTTAAATATGACTATGATAATAGATTTAATATTAAATTTCACATAAAATAAGAAGAACATATCAGAATTGGACTCCTTGTGTCAAGTAGAAAAACGACATTGTACAACACAGAAGAATAAAGTCTCCTTACGTGTGTGTGTGTGTGTGTGTGTGTGTGTGTGTGTGTGTGTGTGTGTGTGTGTGTGTGTGTTAAAAAGAGAGAGCTCTCCCCGATCAGAGGCTGAAAAATATGTGTGTGTGTGTGTGTGTGTAAAAGAGAGAGCGGTGTTACCCGTAGATGAGTAATATTGAAGTCCGGCATAGATCTTCCCCAGCAGAGGCTGAAAATAAGTGTGTGTGTGTGTGTGTGTGTAGTGTGTGTGTTACCTGTAGATGAGTAATATTCAAGTCCAGTACAGATCTTCCCCAACAGCAGCAGCAGTGTTAACAGTAATAACGTGTGATGCCCAGAGGTGTAAAAAGTACAGAAAGATTGTAGGGTCATTCCGTGTGAAATCAACCAGTGACGGACCGGTCACCTTCTCTGAAAAATCTGAAAAAAATTACAGTTGTTTGTATACTCAACCTATGCTTGAATCTGAAATAGTAAGTCTGTATCACGAATGGTTGCAAAAGTACAGCCATTTGAAATTTCTAGTAATTTTAAGCATTTTGGTGAACAAGCGTTTTGTCCAACTTCCAACATAACTGGCTCTTTTAGTATTTCACACACAATGATGAAACCATGTCCATAGAAACACATTTTCCTGTAGAGTTCAAATATCTACTCAGATCAGATGTATCTTGTGTAGTTTCCCCTCTCCAGAGCTCTGAAGATGGCTGTAAATTCTATGTGTGATTTCACACCACCACCTTTCAGGGCTTCTTGTTCAAAAAGGAAGTGAGACAAATTTATCCGAGTTTTTTCCCACTCAAATATGGATTTCGCGGCCCTGTTTATGCATTAACTTTTGTTGATAATGTTATCATACTGTCAGGGCATTTCTTCAAAGATGGTTCCAATTTTGGAAAAGGCTGTTTTCATCCTCTTATTTTACCATGTGGACAGTTTGCAAGATTTTTTAAAATTTTACCATGACTCATTCAGTATCTGAGGAACATCTGTCCAAAATTTGGTGTTGTTGCTGAGTCTCGTTATTGTGATATGATTTTTTGAAAATATTGTCAGTAACTCCACTGATTTACATTGACTTCCATTGTATTGAAAGTGCACCACATATGGCGCAATGTGGTACTGCAGATAAGCAAAAGGAGAAATCCAGCATAAAGCCAATAGGCCCATTGTTCCAGTTACCTGAATGCTGTCTTTCAGAAAGAGAACATAAAAATTGATTATAGACCAAATAACAAACAAACTAATGCTGAGTGAATGGGGCAGAATGAAATAAACATGAAAGTAAGTTGTTGGGTAGGATTTCTCCTTTAATTCAGTGGATTTACTGACAATATTTTAAAAAAAATCATATCTAAATAACGAGACTCAGCAACAACACCAAATTTTGGACAGGTGTTCCTCAGATACTGAATGACTCATAGTAAAATTTTAAAAAATCTTGCTAACTGTCCACGTGGTGAAATGAGAGGATGAATATGGCCTTTGTAAAAATCATACCTATTTTTAAAAAAATGCTCTGACAGTATGATAACAATATCAACAAAAGTTAATGCACAAACAGGACTGCAAAATCCATATGTGACTAGGAAAAATACTCCAATGAATTTGTCTCACTTAGTTTTTGTACAAGAAGCCCTGTAAGGTGGAGGTGTCCAAACACGTATAGAATTTATAGCCATTTTCAAAGCTTTGGAGGGGGAAAATAAAGCCAGATACATCTGATCTGAGCTGATTTTTGAATTCTACAGGAAATTGCGTTTCTATTCACATGGTTTCACTATTGTGTGTGAAATACTGAAAGAGCCAGCAATGTTGGAAGTTGAACAAAAGGCTTGTTCACCAAAATGCTTAAAATTACTCGAAATTTCAAGTGGCTGTACTTTTGCAACCATTAGTGATACAGACTTACTATTTCAGATTCAAGCATAGGTTGAGCATACAAACAACTGTAATTTTTTTCAGATTTTTCAGAGAGGGTGACCGGTCCGTCACTGGTTGATTTCACACGGAATGACCCTCTAACTAAGTAAAAGTATCTTTACTTTGCTTAAATTCTACTCAAGTAAAAGTAAAAGTAACCAACAAAAAATCTACTCAAGTAAAAGTAAAAATTACTTAATTTAAAATGTACTTAAAGTACAAGTTACTTAGTTACTTTCAATTATTTGATATATATGGTAACACTTTACTTGACGGGTGAGTACATAACACATTCATAGCAGGTTTCATAAAATATTCACAAAGCATTCATGACTGTTTCATAAGACATGACTCCACCTTCATACGCAACCCTTCATAAATGTGAAAGTTAGAATGTCGATAACCTATCAAAATAAAAGTCCAGTGGTCTCAAAGCAGCACTGCCATTTATGTTTGTCACCTGATCATGTCACATCTGAATATTTCATGAATATCTTAGGAAGTCTACTTTGAATGTCACTTTACTATACAGGTTGCGAAGTATTCATAATCACTTATCTTAGTTTAACAATGAGCGGTAGGTTTAAAGTACTTTGAGATGACCTCGGAACAGTTAGACATTCCCCTTTTGAATGTGGGCATGTTGTAAAAAATATTATAATATAATATAAAATATAAAAGGTGAGATTTTTTTTTTTTATGAAACATTTAAATGAGATGCTTGCTCATGATCTGATACTGCATTTGTCCATTACTCTGATTTGACTTGATCAGGTAACAGGTTTCTTCAATGCTTCAATGCTTCTTTGAGACCATTGGACAGGAGCAAACATATTTTATTTATTTATTTATTTATAAATCTGTTACCTAAATATGTAATATCAGATACATCAGGGTCCACAAATACTGGTCAGCTCTAGTTTACCTCTCGGTGGTAAACTTGAATGATTATGAATACTTCGCAACCTGTATAGTAAAGTGACATTTGAAGTAGACTTCTTAAGATATTCATGAAATATTCAGGTGTGACATGATCGGGTGACAAACATAAATGGCAGTGCTGCTTTGAGACCACTGGACTTTTATTTTGATAGGTTATCGACATTCTAACTTTCACATTTATGAAGGGTTGGGTATGAAAGTGGAGTCATGTCTTAAGAAACAGTCTTGAATGCTTTGTGAGCATTTTATGAAAGCTGCTATGAATGTGTTATGCACTCACCCGTCAAGTAAAGTGTTACCGGTTGCTTTAACCACAGTCAAACTCGTTGTTATGAATGAATGAATGAATGTTTGGTCAATGACATTACAGTAACCAAAGGGTAGTGGCCTTCTCACATTTCTAAAAAACAAATGGGTACGTACAGTGTTATTTACAAGTAATACAACAGCTACTGTAGATGGCATGACTGAGAGAGCACTTACATTGGCCTATACATGGCAATCATAATTCATAAGGTTTTCTGTTTTTTAGATAAGAAATGTATTCAATTCTAGGAGTTGTAGGTTAGGTATCAAACTTTAATCTCATTCTGACCAGGCAACTGATCCAGATATCAGTGACAGTAATCAGCCCAGCCAGTTCACATCTTGGCGTGATTTGTTAATTTTGGCATCTTGAGAGTGCTAGAATAAGGTAGCTGACTAGCTTTGAGATTTTACATATTGATGGTATTCGGGGCTACCCTAACCCTGGCTAGACTCAAATTGACCTGGACTGAAGCAATGGTTATACCAAAGTTCATGGAATATTGCTTCGCTTGAATCCTCTCTGGTTATACTGGCTGACAACATTCCTTGACCAAGGATTTCCTTTGCTTTTGAATTAATCACTTCCACAGGTTGCTTGGCTATTGTCAACATTTAAGCAGGGTCAGCTTTAAGCTACAGTAAATAGTCTGTATTAATGATCTGACCCAACTCTGATCTGATTCTGACCCAACTCTGATTCTGACTCTGTTAGACAGTTGCAGCTCCAGTTGAGTGACCGTTGCAGCTCCAGTTAAAGGGATAGTTCACCTCTTTATAAAAATTGGTTATTCACCCCCTTACCTGGAGTTACAAATGTAGGTAAGAGCAATTTGGTCTCAGTGCTTGCGTTCTCCTATTCTGGCAACCCCAATTTTACCTTTAGCTTAGCATAGGCACTGGAAAGTAAAGTTGCCAAAGAGTTGCTATCTGGCAACTTTACATTCCAGCGCCTATGCTAAGCTTAAGCTAAAAAATTGAGAAAATTGGGGATGCCATACAAGGAAAACGCAACCACTGACACCAAAATGCTTTTACCCACATATGTAACTCCAGGTAAGGGAGTGAATAACCAATTTTAATAAAGAGTTGAACTATCCCTTTAAGTGACAGTTGCAGCTCCAAATGATGGTTGCAGCTCCTTTAAGAGCTCAAACAGAAAGTAAAACTGAGCAGGAGGTGTTTACAGGAAGTGCTGCAAATCCTTGTCTCACAAACAACAGTAACACTTCTCTTCTCTTCTCCAACAGACACAACTCGACTCTTCTCTTTTAAAACAACTGAGTCAACTCCTCTTTTTCAACAACAGACACAACTCAACTCTTTTTTTCACCAACAGTCAACTCTTCTCTCGTCTCCAGCAACAGAGTCAACTCAACTCTTCTTCGAGACTCAGACAGAGATCGCCAGAGATTTGAACAAGAGTGAGTGCACAAGTGTTACAAGTGCTACATTTATTAGCCTATGAACATGAGAAGACTGTGGGACATCTAATTAAGGTTGTTTAAACAGTCAGTGTAGGTAAGAGAAATATTTTACTTCACAAATTATTGACTTTTGTGTTTTTCACAGTAGTGTGGTCTTACTAAAGACAGGATGTCTGTGCATTGCCAATATGAAAGCAAATTTGACTTCCTCTTTGTTTGCATGAAGAAACTATTTGTGGTATTCTGAAGCTGTACAGGTCTGAGTATTTCTCCAGCGAGTGCAGCTCAGTGACACTATCACTGGTTATTGAGGTGTGGCTGGTCAAAGTCTACATGCGCGCTGTGTGGCAGCAGCCTTACATAGCTCCCTGTCTTTTCACTTTTTTCTGCTGTTTTCCGCTTTTATTTTGCTTTTTTAATCTTTATTGTCTTACTTTCTTCTTATTTTATTTTATGTTTGTTTTTTCCTTGTTTTTTTGCTTTGTGAAATGCTCGCCAATGTCAAGCTGGATCCCCTAAAGCAGGGATGGGCAACTGGCGGCCTGCGGGTCGCATTCGGCCGCTCAATGGTGTTTTTTGCCCCCAACGGCACCTTCCAGGCTGCACAGCCTTTAAAAGGCACTACCTTTACCCTATTCCTAACCCTAACCCCCTCAACCCTCATCCTAACCCTAAACTGAGTGGAGTAGTGCCTTGAAGGCAGCACTGCCTGGAAGGCACTGTTGAGGGCAAAAAATACCAAAGACCCATTCGGCCCTCCTCCTCTCTCATTACGGCTCCCAGATCATGTTAAATGTCAGAGTAATTGTAGAATTGTGATGCCTTCACTCTAAACCACTTTGCCACAATTAGAAGTGCCACCAGGTGGCGATCCCAGGTGTCTATATTGCCATGCTATTTACAATGGACACACTTTGTTCAATAAAGCTCTAACGGAGTTGTCTCCTACCAAGTTGTCCGTAGTTTTTTACAGTAATATAATCTTTTAAAATCACAGTCAACGTCAGTCATTGCGATTTTCCTGTTTGCCGCTAGAGGGCGCTTTAAACAGTATTATGAACTGCACTCAGTCAGGGGTGTGTTTCTACAAATGTTAGCTCAATTGTTGCTTAACGATGGTGGTGCAAGATTGGTATGACATAGATAACGATCCAGCTGACTGTGCTCCTCCATCGCATTTGCCTATGTCATTCGTTCACGCAAACAAAGTCGTTGTTGAGAGAAATGCAGAGAGAAATACTAGTGGTGAGACATGTTGGTCTATTTTGCCAACACCAGTCTGCCTGTAGGTTGCTATTTGTTGTCATTATGGTGATTTTTTTTTTTAAAATTTTTTACAAGTCTGCTCTCAATTTGCCATCAAAAAAGTCATTTTCATCCAAACATTGTTTTATTGAAATATGAATGTTTTGCCAGTAGAACAAAACTATAATTTTTCACCTGTCTTATCAGTGGTCTCATGGTAGAGCTATAGGACTCGTCATTGAAAGGTTCAGTGTTCAAATCTTACTGAATGAGTCTGCTCATATCACTAGTCAATGCGTTATTATCAGTGTTGGGAGTAATGAGTCACAAAAGTAACTCATTACTGTAATGCATTGCTTTTTGTGGTAACTTGGTAATGTAAGGCATTACAGAAAAAAACTGGTAATATTTTCCTCTGTACAATTGTCAGTAACTCAAGTTACAATGCATTTTTAACTTGGAATGAAGTGGGGTTTTTTTTTTCCTTTATACAAATTCGCCAAAATCACTGAGAGGCAAGGGTAAAACGTTTGCTGTGCCGGACCCAATGTAGAAATTCACAGTCTCTGCTTGTCATTCTCAACATTGATAACAAACTAATGAAGGTCATAGGCTACCAGAGGGCCCGAAGAGTAACTTAAATGTGATGCAACAGTAATGTAACGCCTTACATTTTCAAAACACTAATCTTGTAATGTAAGGGACTACTTACTAACAAGTAATAAATAACGCATTACAATTTTGCAGTAACTTGCTCAGCACTGGTTATTATTAAAGCACCCTTGGTTTTCTTGTGATCGTTGACAAGATGCTTGCAGAATACAGAGAGTGCGCTTTTAAATAAATTTATTGAGGATTTATGCTCAAGAATTTAAAATGAAGAAAAAGCTAAAGAAATGAACCCGGGTCGACCATGTAATAGTCCTCCTAAATAAGTTTGTTCCACTGACGAGAACATGCGTAAAATAGATATGCCACCTGATCAGTCTCTGATGAGGAGCAAGTGAATAGACAGACCTAGGCCTACCAATAAAAATGCCTATTGGAATGAGATGGAATGCAGCTTGAAAATGTAGTCTAGGCTATCAAATGCCTCTCTCATTTCCTTTCCTTGAAGGACATAGTCTAGCTACCTTTGCATCAGAAAGCAGACTTTTTGAATTGTGTTTAGGTAACTCATTGGCACCACACAGACGTTTTTTTTTTCTTTCTTTCTTTTTTCTTTTACTGCCACCGATTGGAACGATGAAGAATTACTGAACAATGGATGGAACTACTGCCCTCAGGCAGTTGTTCCACCGAGGAGATTTGCGACTGTGTGCGATTGATCGTGGGAGCGTTTGTAGACACACCCAAGGCCGTTTCTAGGCGTAGACAAACCAGACGGGCGCCTAGGGCACCAAATATCATATGGGCATCACAATACATATCTTGCTTTTTTCTTCATTTTTTTCCCTTATATTTTTAGAACAGCGGGGGCAAAACTTTAATCTGGCCTAGGGCACCATAAAGGCTAGAACCGGCGCTGGACACACCAAACTTGCAAGTGACAGGACGAATGATAGTTTTTCTCCCTCAAGCAGAGCACAATGAATTCTAAGCTTCAGCTATGCTATGCCCTGATGCTTTTAGAACATTACAAAGATTCAGGCACGAATGAAATTAAGGTTGCCGGTTCAGATGAACAACCAGCAATCTGTTTACATCTGGTTTGTCTTGTTAGTGTAGCCTACTGACCTAACTATCTCACTTTGTATCTTCTTGTTATTGTAACTCATTACGAAGAAAATGCACATATATATATATATATGGGCAATTCCACGAAAAAGTAAACCTCACCTTAAAACTTTAAGTCTCACCTACATGGACATACAAATTCTTTCAGAAAACTTCCAATACAAAAAAGTATTGTCTCGATGTAAATATTCAACTGAGCAAGTTTCGAAAGGATATCTGTTTGTTAAAATTTTTACCCTATTCAGCTATAATGTAAGTCTATGGAGGGGCTTATAATGGGCATAAGTGGGTGATAACACACACAAAGCTGCAATGCTATCAGTTATTTTTCATTGTTATATTACTATTTCTCTTGTTACAGGTTAAAATCCACCGTTCACAATTGTTTTGTATCGTTTTGGAGGGTTTTTCCAGACGTCACGTCCATAACGTCACATCCATAACGCCATGTCTCCCAATGAAAACCAACTTTTTTTACATTTACATTTGAAATTAAGTCTTTCTCTGTCTTTACTGAGGTGTCCTGTTTGGTATGAATGTAGTAATATTTACATTTCTCTAGAAATTTCACACACTTCACAGCAAAAACTACGCTCTCTCAAAAGTTTGTCCGTTTTTCGTCACGTCCATAACGCAAATTGAAAGGCTCGTATTCTTATGATGCAAATCATGATATTATTTTTTTCTGTTTGCCTGTATTCAGCCATGGAGTTTGCAGAAGAATATGAAAAAAAATTGTGAAATACTGCTAGGTTTGCGGAGGTTATCTGGCCTTTTGTTCATCAATAATGCACGAAAATGTCACGTCCATAACGCTGGAATTGCCCATATATATATATATATATATATATATATATATATATATATGGGCAATTCCACGAAAAAGTAAACCTCACCTTAAAAATTTAAGTCTCTCCTACATGGACATACAAATTCTTTCAGAAAACTTCCAATACAAAAAAGTATCGTCTCAATGTAAATATTCAACTGAGCAAGTTTCGAAAGGATATCTGTTTGTTAAAATTTTTACCCTATTCAGCTATAATGTAAGTCTATGGAGGGGCTTATAATGGGCATAAGTGGGTGATAACACACACAAAGCTGCAATGCTATCAGTTATTTTTTATTGTTGTATTACTATTTCTGTCGTTACAGGTTAAAATCCACCGTTCACAATTGTTTTCTATCGTTTTGGAGGGTTTTTCCAGATGTCACGTCCATAACGTCACATCCATAACGCCATTTCTTCCAATGAAAACCAACTTTTTTTACATTTACATTTGAAATTAAGTCTTTCTCTGTCTTTACTTAGGCGTCCTGATTGGTATGAATGCAGTAATATTTACATTTCTCTAAAAATTTCACACACTTCACAGCAAAAACTACGCTCTCTCAAAAGTTTGTCCGTTTTTCGTCACGTCCATAACGCAAATTGAATGGCTCATATTCTTATAATGTAAATAATGATATAACTTTTTTGTGTTTGTCTATATTCAGCCATGGAGTTTGCATAAGAATATGAACAAAATTGTGAAATACTGCTAGTTTTGCGGAGGTTATGTGGCAATTTGTTCATCAATAATGCATGAAAATGTCACGTCCATAACGCTGGAATTGCCCATATATATATATATATATATATATATATATATATATATATATATATATATATATATAATGTAAAATGCACATATATGTATAATGTAAAATGCACATATATGTATAATGCAAAAAATACTTTTTTTTCTTTTTGCTTAATATTAATTTTCCCTGAGGCAGTACAAAACATAAAATGCATTATCTCCTGATTTCCATATATTGACAGTGGTACCCCGCTTACATAGGAAGAGAAATTTAAAGTGACAGACTCCTATTTAGACATAGTCATGCACACAGCAAATTAGGCCAACAATTCAATGACATTGCGGAAGCACATTTGTTTTTTTGAGTTTTGAATTAGTCTAGAGTTCAGTCTATTCCCTTCTATGTGACTTTTGCTGAGGACTATAACAAGGTTTTTATTTTTTATTCCTGGGTATACAAGCAATATTAGCATATACTGTGATACATATAGATAAATGTTAGCATGTATTGTTTAAATATATTGTCTATAGAGACTAGCCTATGTACATCTACATATTAGCATCCTTTACGGAATATTCCACCTTATGAAACTGGATTATTCACCATCTTACCTGGAGTTACAAATGTGGGTGAAAGCATTTTGATCTCAGTGCATGTTTTCCTAGTCTGGCAACCCGAATTTTAGCTTTAGCTTAACATAGGCACTGGGAATATAGCCTATACATTCCAGCACGTATGCTAAGCTAAAGCTAAGAAAGGCTGAAACTGAGGTTGCCAGATCAGGAAAATACATGCACTGAGACCAAAATGCTTTTACTCTCATCTGTAACTCCAAGTATGTGGGTCAATAATCCATTTTCATAAAAAAGTGGAGTATTCCTTTAAACCCAATTAGATTGCATAGCAATAAGAGACTATGCTAATATTTTACCAACACGTTGTCTGAAGGTTTGGGATGCGTTCCTGCGAAACGTGAGTTCCTGTGTCGGCCAGCTGAACCCAAACAGACATGGAGCACATCAGTGACCAGGGAGCAGCAGGTCAGTCAAACTAAACTGATTATAATCATTAGAGTCTATAGCAACACCTCATTAGTGTTGATTTGAGCAGGTCAGTCAAACTAAACTGGTTATAATCATTAGAGACTATAGCAACACCTCATTAGTGTTGATTTGAGCAGGTCAGTCAAACTAAACTGATTATAATCATTAGAGACTATAGCAACACCTCATTAGTGTTGATTTGAGCAGGTCAGTCAAACTAAACTGGTTATAATCATTAGAGTCTAGCAACACCTTATTAGTGTTGATTTGAACAGGTCAGTCACACAATACCGGTTATACTGTAATCATTAAATACTAGGAACACCTCATCAGTGTCAAACTAAACTGGTTATAATTCTAAAACTCAGATAATTAGTGTTTGAAGTGCTTGGGTGAAATCTGTTTACACAGGTGCAGGGGTGGAGGGTTTAACATCTGCAGTATCTTCAGTTAAAGCCACAGGTGAGATTATTAGGAGCGAAACAACAGCAGGTTGAGATACATCTGTGGTCAATAACAACAGAAATCAAACTAAACGTAAGGACGTTGTTACATCTTCCCTGTTAAAGTTTTAAAGTCACTGAGATGTGATTTCCTCTTTGATTCCTGATGCTTAGTTTACACGTACCCGGATATTCATGGAACTGACTTTGTAGATATCCCGGTTTGTGTTGCCATGGCTGCTGTCAGCACTAACTGTAGATTAAGGTCGGTCCTTTATTGAGTCCTGAAGTGGAAATGATGATGTAGTAGTTCTGACTGCAATCTCCTCAAACAGGATAAGTCTTCTTACAATATCAGTCACATTTATTTGATAGGTCTCTTCTTATAGTGTGTGTTTCAAGTTTGTCTTGGCTGTCTGTCTCCTCACAGAGCGAGTGTTTAACGCTCGGAGTGACCTGATAAAGCGGATTGGAGATGCTGCTCTCAAAGACCTGCTGGACGGCCTCCAGACACCCACTCCTGTGTACCCTGTGATCACAGACAGGGAAAGGAATGAGGTTCTGCAGAAGCACAGTGTGACTCAGGACCAGGTGACCTGCCTGGTTGACCTGCTGCTGAAGAAGGGGGAACGGGCCTGTGAGAGATTTCTGTCTCTCCTTCAAGAAGTGGAGCCAGGCCTCTGTGGTCAGTTGGGTTTGAAGAAATGGAGAAAACACAAATTATTCACTATGATTCAGTCAGTTCAAATCACATCACATGACTTTGATTCATCTTAAACCACAACACAAAGACATTACTGTGATTTGGTGAATTTAAATCACAACACAAACACACTCCTGCGATTCAGTCAGTTTATATCAGAACACAAACACATTAATGGAGCACCGCGTTAGTTCAGGCAGGTCACGGAGTCTCGCTTAGCTTCCCTGGTTAATTGCCAGCTAATTTTGGGGGGTTATTGCTGCTCTCCCTGCCTTGGGCTTTCCATGGGGGCCCCAGAACAGAGCATACCGCCAAAAATGTATTTCATGCAATAGTAATAAAAATCTATATCTTGACAAAGTGGTTCTGACTGAACTGTGATTAATTTTAAATCACAACACAAACACATTTAAATCAGAACACAAACATATTGCTACAATGCACTTCATTCTTTTCCGTTTCCAATGTTATTTCAGACCAAAGCCTAAGCACTCTTCATCTTCAGCAGTGGATCTGCTCTCAGTTTGAGAGAGTGCAGGAGTACAACTCCCTACCTGGAGAAGACGTGCTGCTGACTGACCGCTACACTGACCTGCTGATAGTCCAGAAGCACAGACAGCAGAAGGAGAGAGAGGAGGAGGTTTCTGCAAGAGGAGCAAGTCTCTTCCGTGCCAGGGAGGCGTATCAGAGCACCTCAGTGGACCAGTTCTTCTGCCCTGATGACCGCGGAAATGTTCCTAAAGCTGTCATTCTCCAGGGCCACTCTGGACACGGCAAATCCTTTACAGTGCAGAAGATCATGCTGGACTGGGCATCAGGCAACCTTTACAAGGATCGCTTTGAGCTCATTTTACACCTGAGATGCAAAGAACTGAACCAGGTGACTGAATGGAGGTGTCTGGTGGATCTGGTGAACTACAGTCAGACATTTAGTCCACTGATCTCATGGAAACTTAAGGACTCACCACAGAAGGTGCTCTTCCTCATAGATGGATTTGATGAACTCCCAGTGGATGGAACCAGTGACTCGCCTGTCAAAGACCCTTTCACACCAGCTCCTGTTAAAGCCATCCTGAGAGCTCTGTTGAAGGGCACAATCCTGTCTGATTGCTTCCTGCTGGTCACCACCAGGCCCACTGCTGCAGACAGACTGAGCAAACAGCTCAAACGCCCTCAGCGTTCCACGGAGACTCTGGGCTTCTCTGAGAAAGGGGTCCAGGAGTATTTCCAGAACTTCTATCAAAGTCAGCAGGTCTCAGAGAAGGCATTCATCAATGTGAAGGCAAATGAGACACTCTTCACCTCCTGTTTTATTCCTGTCATCTGCTGGATTGTCTGCACTGTTTTCAGGGAGCAGCTAAAAGAAAACGCTGAAAAGACTGACAGCATAGAAACAACCACCTCCATATTTGTGCACTTTGTGTCCACTCTGCTGGAGCATCACTGCCAGGGTTTGAGTCAGCCTGTCCCCACTCTGCTGAGGAGTCTGGGCCAGCTGGCAGAGAGAGGGGTGCAGGAGCAGAGAGTCCTGTTTGATAAGGAAAGTGTGTTGAGTACAGTCTCAGATGCAGCCAGTGTTCCCTTCCTGTGCAAATTTCTTGTGAAGAAGAAAGTCCGTCAGGAGGAAATGTTCAGTTTCATGCATCTGAGCTTCCAGGAGTTCTTCACTGCACTCTACTACACCCTAGACCAGAATGAGCAGAGCATCAAAGATCTGCTTGGTTCCGTCCAAGAATATGAGGGGAAGTCCCTCCTTCAGCCTGTCATTCAGTTTCTCTTTGGCCTCTCAAATTCAGAGGTGATGTCAGAGCTGAAACTCCAGCATTCTGCACCTTCCATTCGAGGGCTGCTGGAAAAATGGATTCTTCAACTGATTGGAGAAAAATCAGAGAAAGCTGCTGTGATGCTGTTCATTCTCCACTGTCTCTATGAGCTCCATGAGGAGGAGTTTGTGAGCAGAGCCATGGGAGTTTTGGGGAAGGTGGAGTTGGACCACATTCCCCTGACCAGGACAGACTGCTGGGTGCTGCTGTACTGCCTGCAGTGCTGCCCAACCATCAGAAGCCTGAAGCTCACTTACTGTAACATAACAGCAGAGAAGCTGAGGATGCTGAAGCCTGCACTGAGCAGGTGTGAAGAGTTGGGGGAGTGAGTGTGTGTGTGTGTGTGTGTGTGTGTGTGTGTGTGTGTGTGTGTGTGTGTGTGTGTGTGTGTGTGTGTGTGTGTGTGTGTGTTTGAAGAGCTGGGGTGAGTGTGTTTGTGTTTGAAGAGCAGGAGTGTGCGTGTGTGTGTATGTGTGTGTGTGTGTGTGTGTGTGTGTGTGTGTGTGTGTGTGAAGAGCTATGGTGAATGTATGTGTGTGTGTGAGAGTGAGGGTGTATGTGTGAAAGTGAAAGTGAGGGTGTGTATTTAACTTATTCCGACCAGCTGTAGGATCAAACGCAATGCCTATGGACAGAAATGTGGTAAATGTGAATATACGAGTTTCCAACTTAAATCACATTATTTCTTATTCGAATAAAGTTACATGTAATGCACCCCTCTCAAGTGAGATTTATATTAGATTAGATTTATATTTGCATTAGTGGAAAGATTCAAACTTGCAGGTGTTTCCATCTCAAGATTTGTTGTTCACATAATATAAATTAAATGCCCATTACAAGTTGTATGGAATCGCTGACTTTACCTTTATGATCATTTTCATAATAGAAGCTGTAGAAAATCTGTTTTCATGCATTACAGCTGCACCTATTGACATGCTAGCGCCTACTGTTGCCGCGTTGTACATACCATCGTTCACTGTGTGTGTGTGTGTGTGTGTGTGTGTGACTGGAGGAGACTGTCTGAGGACTTAAGTGAATTAGATTTATATTCATATCAGTGTCTTTCCATCCAAAGATTTGTTAATCGTATAAATTAATTGTGCATATTGACTTTACCCTAATGACTTTACCTTCATGATCATTTTAATGATAGTAACTATAAAAATAAATCTGTTTTCATGCATTACAGATGCACCTAGTTGACATGCAAGCGCCTATACTTTACTAGCCAGCTGAGGGCACATAGCATAGTGGAGTTGTTGCGGCCATTAGGCCGATATGAAATTGGATATTTGGTAAATATAGAATAACAAACTAGATGTTTCTGGTAGTCTTCAATTCACCTTAACAGTCATTGGCAACATATTTGTTTTTACTACTGTGTGTGATTATGTGTGTGTGTGTGTGTGTGTGTGTGTGTGTGTGTGTGTGTGTGTGTGTGTGTATGTGTGTGTGTGTGTGTGTGTGTGTGTGTGTGTGTGAATAGCTGGGATGGGTGTTGATATGTGTGAAGAGCTGGGTGAAGTGAGTGTGTGAGAGTGTGTGTGTGTGTGTGTGTGTGTGTGTGTGTGTGTGTGTAAATAGGGATGGGTGGTAATATGTGTGACGAGCTGGGTGAAGTGAGTGTGTGTTATTGTGGGAGAAGCTGGGGAGTGAGACTGTGTGTACGAGACAGACAGTGTGTGTGTGTGTGTGTGTGTGT
>JAODXP020006931.1:12500-35000 GCA_027497455.2 Sardinella longiceps | reverse complement strand
ACTGATCCAAACCCCACGTGTCCCCACACCTCCAAACACGACACACTGATCCAAACCCCATGTGTCCCCACACCTCCAAACACGACACACTGATCCAAACCCCATGTGTCCCCACACCTCCAAACACGACACACTGATCCAAACCCCACGTGTCTCCACACCTCCAAAGGCCTCTCTAGCACAGGTGCTCATCACTGTTACAGTAATTAAGGATGTAGCTCCACCCCCCTGAGGGACCGTTGGCCACGCCCCCTCAGACACAAGTAGTGACTCCGTATCAGATGTCATCTGATGCCTTCCTGTCATTCTCATTGTTGAAGGCTCAACTCCCAGAGAGCCTCATTCACCCTCCTCCTGTGTGGAGACTAGTGGAAGCATTATTAAAATCTTCCTGACATTCTCATTGTTGAATGCTCAACTCCCACAGCTCCCAAATCTAAACTCTAAAATTACAACTTGATTAATTCCCAATCCTCTTTAGCCCTAACTGCTCTGATTTGCTGACAAACGCTACACTCTAGTGGCTAAACAAAGTTACTGCGTTTAAAACTACAAGAATGACATGGAGGAAGTTCGACACACATACAGTATTTCCCTGTGTGATATCAGCTCCCTGTACCAAAGTCAGCTTATATTCCATCCCTCACAGAGCTATGCTGAGTCTGAGAGAGAGGCCATGCTTTGCCAGGGTCGGCTTAGAGGCCTTCTGTTTAATGATAGATAGGCATGCTATCATTTATAATTCAATTAAATAACGTTCAATTTAATTTGTAGAGTGCCAAATACAAAACATTTGCGTTGCAGCGCTACACAGACAGTAAACTATGAGAAGCACACATGGAAAACTCCCTTCTATTTGTAGTTCTAATTAATTTGAGGAAGAAACTTTGGGCAGATGGGCTCAACCCAACTGCCTGGGGCCCAGTGAACTACCTCAACGGTCTCTGGTCCACTGATGGTTTTGGGCAATTAGGGTTGGCAATTATTTGGGTTGAAGGGCCACATTGGGTTTTGCATGTTGATGGTAGAGTCTTTGTGTTAACAGTCAACCTGTTGATGGACGTTGTATTTTTGTATTTTTCTCTCTTTTTCCTAAAATGTATTTTTGTCTAATTTTGCATTTTGATTTGGACCTGAATCGCCTGAGTGCCTGTGTGAAGCCTTTTCACTAAAACATTTTCCAAATCCATTACTGCCTCTATGTCCTCGGCCACGATTTTTGTGTGTGACTACCCACTCGGTGTCGTTACAAAAAGTCTATGTAATAAACTGATAACATATCTGTTCTAAACTTTTTTTTTTACAGTCAGTGAAATAAGGTGGTTGTGATATCGTAGATAATGTTTAATCAGTTACAGACTAAATGAGTTATTGTGGAAGCCCATGTTAAAGTGTTGGATTTATATTGTCCACTAGAGGACGCTCCAACATAAGAGCTAAAGGATTGCTTTACTGCCAGCTAGAGAAAACATAGAAGCAGACAACATAATGAGATATCGAAAGTAAGAAGTTACACAGAGAGCTCTTGCCACATGTTTATGTATGAAGTTAATTCCTTTTCAATAAGTAAATGTTACAAAGCAAAGAACAACTGGAAGTTGTGGACAATCATTTATTTTGAAGATACAACATCTTTTTGGCGACGAGGATTAAGACCCATTGCTGGATGCTTTTGGATAACGTTAGGATTCAAGCGTGAAGCTCCGGTGAGGATTGCTAGCACAAAAAGGCTGAACGACCTGTGTCTGCAATTTAAGAGGGAGAGAGAGAAGGAAACAAGAGAACGTAAGTGAAAATGACCACTATTGGCACGCTAGCGGCATTTGATGCTAAAGACCAGACGTGGGAAGAATACTGTGAAATAATGGAACAGTTTTTTGCGGCCAATGAGATTAGCGACCAAGCTAGGCAACGAGCTATACTGATAAGTGTTGTCGGTCCATCTACTTACCGTTTGATGAGAAGCCTTCTCAGCCCAATGAAACCAAAGGATAAATCATACAAAGATCTAGTGCAACTGTTGAAAAAACATTACCACCCGAAGCCTAGTGAGATTGTGCAAAGGTACAAGTTTGATTCGCGCACAAGAAAGCCTGATGAATCTGTATTGGATTATGTAGCAGAGCTGCGTAGGCTAGCGCAAGATTGCAACTACGGTGACAAGTTACACCAGATGCTCAGGGATCGACTTGTATGCGGAATTGAGGATGAGCGAATTCAGAGACGTCTTCTGTCAGAAGCAGAGTTAACTTTTGACAAAGCACTGTCCATTGCTGTAGCAGTAGAGACTGCAAACAAGAATGCTCAAGATCTAAAAATTCCAAGTGCGTCAGTGAAATTCATGAATGCAAAGAGAGGCTCGCAGGGGGCAAGTGCATTTAAAGGAGCAATGAAAGAGTGTTATCGGTGCAAGGGAACCAGTCATATTGCAACTGAGTGCAAATTCAAACAAGAGAAATGTCATGCATGTGGCAAAATAGGACATATAGCAAAAGCCTGCCGTACTAAAGATGTGCAAAATGCAAGCAGGAAAGAAAACAAAGAGACAAAGAAAGAAAAGAAGCCTGGCGCTTACCATCGTTCACACCAAGTGCAAGTAAAACAGAATGAAACTGAAAGTGATAGCTCATCTGAAGAAGCATTGACTTTACAATTCATGAAGTATACATTGGGACAAATGAGTGACATGCGTGTTAGAAGAGTAGACCCGTATGTGGTGAAGATGAAAGTGAATGGAAAGGGAGTACCGTTTGAAATAGACACTGGTTGCAGTCTCACAGTCATGAATGAGCATGTGTTCCAGAAGATATGGACAGAGACGAGTGGGCCAGTGGTGAAGCCTGTAAAAATCCACTTGGAGACATACACAGGTGATCCTGTCAAAGTGATAGGAGTTGCATCAGTTAAAGTTAAGTACAAGCAGCAAAGTTGCAAACTGCCTCTAGTGGTGGTCGGAGGAAATGGCCCCAGTTTACTAGGGCGAGGCTGGATGGAACAGATTCAGCTTGATTGGAAGGAAATCAAAGCCAATCACAAAGCCTGCAAAGTGCTGCACATAAAGACAGAGAAAATGACACTAGAGCAAGTGTTGAACAAACATGAAAATGTGTTCAAAGAAGAATTGGGCACGCTGAAAGGCACAAAAGCGACTATTTATGTCAAGGCCAACGCCGTCCCTCGTTTCTTTCGTCCAAGGTCAGTCCCCTACGCTATGCGTACTAAAGTTGATGAAGAAATTGACAGATTGTTGAAAGAAGACATAATAACACCGGTGAAGTGGTCTGAATGGGCCGCGCCAGTTGTTCCAATTTTGAAACCGGATGGACATGTAAGGCTATGCGGTGACTACAAGTTGACCGTGAACACGGTTTCTTCACTGGAACAATATCCAATACCAAGAGTTGAAGATCTCTTTACAGCTCTATCCGGAGGACGACAGTTCTCTAAATTGGATATGAGCCACGCATACCAACAAATACTTATGGATGAAGAGTCCAAGAAATACTTGACGGTGAATACCCATAGAGGGTTGTTCACATACAACAGACTGCCGTTTGGAGTTGCCTCGGCCCCAGCCTTGTTTCAGAGGACAATAGAAGGACTGTTAAGAGGAATTCCGCATGTAGCAGTGTACCTTGACGACATTCTTTTGAGTGGGCTGGACGAAGCTGACCACTTGAGAAATCTGGACACTGTGTTATCCAGGCTCGAAGAAGCTGGATTGCGTCTGAAGAGGAGTAAGTGCTCATTCCTACAAGAGGAAGTAGAGTACCTGGGACATAGGGTGGACATGCAGGGGCTTCATCCTGTTAGAAAGAAAGTGAAAGCCATTATGGAAGCTCCTACTCCCACTAATGTCACCGAACTCAAGTCATATCTAGGATTGTTGAATTATTACAACAAATTTCTACCAAATTTAGCAACACTGTTAGCTCCACTGCATGAACTCTTAAGACAAGATGTGCATTGGAAATGGCATAAAAAGCAAGAAGAGGCTTTCCAGAAGTCTAAAGACCTATTGAATTCGGCACAAGTGTTAGTCCACTACTCTGCTGACCGTGAGTTGATTATGTCATGTGATGCTTCGCCATACGGCGTGGGTGCCGTTTTATCACACCTGATGGAAGATGGCAGTGAGCGTCCATTGGGGTTCATGTCTAGAACTCTGTCTCCTGCTGAAAAGAGGTACTCACAGCTAGATAAAGAAGGGTTAGCTGTCATCTTTGGAATTCAAAGATTTCATAAATACCTGTATGGCCGTGCATTTACCATCTACACAGATCACAAGCCATTGATCTCGCTTTTCAATGAGAAAAAACCCATACCACAAATGGGCTCACCAAGAGTTCAGAGATGGGCTGTGCATTTCAGTGCCTATGAATACAACATAGTGTACAAACCAGGAAAACATCATGCGAACGCAGACGCACTCAGTAGGCTGCCGATTGCTGAAACAGTGCGTGATGAAGCAAAAGAGCAGGTCTTGATGATGGATGTTCTGGATGACACACTGTTGGACACAACTCTGATAAAACGTTGGACAGCTAAAGATTTAATTCTTTCCCAAGTTCATAATCATGTGCTGAAAGGGTGGCCTGCCAAGGTGGACGCTGAGTTGAAACCATATCATCAGAGGCGTACTGAGCTGAGTGTCAGAGATGGATGTGTGCTTTGGGGTGCTAGACTGATCATACCCACTAAAGGTAGAGAGAAGACACTGAAGCTACTGCATCAAACCCACTCTGGCATGTCAAGGATGAAAGGCTTGGCGAGGTCATATCTATGGTGGCCAGGCATGGACCAAGATGTGGAGAGGGAAGTGCAGTCATGTGAAGAGTGTCAGAAACATCAAAAGTCACCACCCACTGCTCCGCTACACCCCTGGGAATGGCCAGACGCGCCATGGTCAAGAATTCATGTGGATTATGCTGGTCCATTTCAAGGTGAGATGTTCTTAGTGATAGTGGATGCTCATAGTAAATGGCTAGATATATATCCAGGGAAGACATCTACATCCCAGGTTACCATAGAGAGACTAAGGCAAAGTTTCAGTACTTTTGGACTTCCTAAAATGTTAGTGTCTGATAATGGACCATGTTTCACAAGCGCTGAATTTGAGTCTTTCATGAAGCAAAATCGCATTCGTCATGTGAGGTCCGCGCCTTTCCATCCGTCCTCAAACGGTCTCGCTGAGAGGGCAGTTCAAACCTTTAAGGAGGGGATGGGGAAGATCAAAGGTGAAACACTGCAGACCAGGCTGTCAAGGTTTTTGTTCAGTTATCGCATTACACCTCATGCGACGACAGGTCTGTCTCCTGCAGAATTGATGATGTCACGGAGGCTCAGATCTGCATTTGACTTGATGCTGCCAGATGTGAAAACAAAAGTGCAGAACAAGCAACTGAAACAGAAACAAGCTCATGACACAAACAAAAGACTGAGGAGCTTTGCACCAGGAGATAAAGTCTACATCAGAAATTACTCCTACGGTCCTAATTGGATCCCTGCTGTCATTGAAGATGCCTCAGGACCCTTATCCTACACTGTGGTCATTGGAAGCGGTCAAACCATGAAGAGACACGTGGATCAAGTAAGAGCTAGACTGTCTGACACTGTACCAAGTGAAGAGCCTGAGACAGAAGTGGAGCTGTTGGCAGACACGAATGAAGGTGCTGTGGGCTCTGTGCCTACTGAAAGTGAAACAGTTGAAGAGCATCCTTCAAATGAGTTGCCTCATCAGCCTACACCAGATGTGCAGGTTCCACCAGTCGTACCTGTGGCTGCAGAGGTGCGCCGTTCTGTGCGAGAGAGACATTCACCCTCGCATCTCCAAGACTTTGTTGTTAGATAGAGTGAGATCTGTTCCAGGAATAGAGCAACAATGCGCTCTGATCTCACTGGAAGGACGTACCTTCCTAGCTTAGGTTATTTGTGAAAAGAAAAAGAAAAAATGCAAATGAAAAAAAAAAAGTTTTGTAAGATTGTATTTGAAAACTGTTGTTATGAAGTAACCTACTGTATCTATCTCTCTGATAGCTAGTGCTTAAACTAACAATGTGTTGTTCACTTAAAGGTGGGGGAGATGTGATATCGTAGATAATGTTTAATCAGTTACAGACTAAATGAGTGAATGTTAAAGTGTTGGATTTATATTGTCCACTAGAGGGCGCTCCAACATAAGAGCTAAAGGATTGCTTTACTGCCAGCTAGAGAAAACATAGAAGCAGACAACATAATGAGATATCGAAAGTAAGAAGTTACACAGAGAGCTCTTGCCACATGTTTATGTATGAAGTTAATTCCTTTTCAATAAGTAAATGTTACAAAGCAAAGAACAACTGGAAGTTGTGGACAATCATTTATTTTGAAGATACAACAGTGGTTATATATAATCTATTAATAAAATGCTTTTTTCTCCCCCAGGAAGCGCTGCTGTAAACGCAGGGATCGGTGCACTGAGTTTGAGCAGAGGAACCGCCAATGTAATGAGCATGTGGAGATTGAGATTGAGCAGAAACGGAAGAAAGGCTGTTCTATCAGTTAATCTATTGTCCACAACCACCAGGACTGGACACCACACTGAGAGTCCCGTGGAACGGAAGGGAGGAATATGCACACAGATATTAGAATGACAGACCAACAGGACAACGGAACCAACAGCAGGACAATAGAACCGGCAGAGCAAATGTATCTATCTATCATGGACATTAGACTGCAAGGTCAGGTTTATTGACTGCTCTCTCTCTCTCTCTCTCTCTGTATCCCTCCCTCCATCACTCATTGTGGAAGTGACTTCTCTCTCTCTCTCTCTCTCTCTCTCTCTCTCTCTCTCTCTCTCTCTCTCTCTCTCTCTCTGTATCTCTCCATCACTCATTCTGTGAAAGGGACAGCTCTCTCTCTCTCCCCCTCTCTATCTGACCCTGTTATTTCTACATTGTAAAAAATAATTTGTAATGGTTACTTGAAAAATGTGGGGAAACTCGTTGCTTCAAATGATTTAAGTAAATATGAATCTTCTTTTTAGATGTGTAGTGGTTTAAACTTGAAAAAGAAAATTAGTATTTATTCATCTGAGGCGTTTCCACATATTACAAATTCTTTTTTACAGTGTACAAAAGATCATTTTGCCTTGCAAATCACACAACTTGCAAGCAAGTGTATAAGCTTTTTCAATCAATCATCCCAATCAAATGGACAACCAAACCCAAAATACAGCTTTCCGAGTGAAGTAGCACACTATTTATTGCTTGTCATTTATTGCCTTTCTACATACAGTCAAGTGTCAAACTTCCCTTCTTGAAAAAAAAAATTGGATTCAGAATCAGAAATGCTTTGATGCAACTTTTCATAGCATAAACTAGCTGAAAACTGAAATATTGTAATGTCTTACAGAAGATACATCTTCATCAAAATAAGTACTTTATTAGACTAATAGGCATTATGTAATCCTGTGTGTAACCAATTTTATATAACCTAATACTGTTTAGAGTTTTTGTAATCATCTGTATGTTTCCATAACTTTAAAAGGAGAATAATATAGAAAAAGATCATTATAGCCTGCTTCTAAAGTGTATTTTTCTTTGTATACCTCAATCTCAAGTTAAACACAGCTGGCCTGAGTGTTATCTGAATTAAGGGCCACTGCGGTGTGAGAAATTGAGGAAGTCTGTGCCTGCGTGCACATTACTGTCTGAATATAAATAGTCTGGGAGAAGTTTAGAGAGGCCTCTTCGATCTTTGGCCCAGTCCCATTTCTCTTCCATTAACACTCGCACTTGTTTTCGCGTTGTTTAGAGTGCCCTCCAAAGTGAGACACCACTCGATTGTGTAGTGAGAAGTGCGAAGGTCGTAATTCTTCCCCTACAAAACGGGACAGCACTTCGCGTTTAGACGTCTTCACCTGTTTTACATGTCTATTGTTAAGACTGAATAGATAAACTGTTCAGAACCCGTCTTCCATTAATTATAATTATCCTAATGTGAAAATCTTTTTAATATTCATGTTTTAACACACCAGTGAACTGAATTCAACTGAATTTAGCCTGCATCAAACTAAGATATCCCAACATCTAAAAAAATATATACATGCTTATTTGCAATAATATGGCAACATTTGTGAAGTTCTTATCCAGAGTTGGTCGCAAGCTTTTGTTGGTCGTTACCTGCTTGAGTTTGTAAAGAATCTCGGGTAATTACATCTTCACTTTGTTCGGAGTCTGCACCTGACCTCCCTCCATTTGAAGGGGCGATTTGAAGGGCTGAAAGGCACTTCCCCTCAGTTGTGATAGTGGTAGAGACAGGGCTTTACTTTGAGTTATTTTTTTTTTAAACTTTGTATTGTTGTCATTTTACAATTACAATAGATTACAGATTGTCCTTCTTTTGATTTTTCTATTTTTACCTTGATTTCTCCTGATTTGTCCAATTGAAATTCCAGCACTGTAATCTTTTTGTAATTTCAAATATATCTGCAAATAAAACCAACTCTATCTGTGGTAGAGTCAAAATTAATTTGTGTTTGTCTCCTGAGTGACATTGATCACTTGTGTTTGCTGGTGCAATCCCCTCAAGGCTGCATCACAAACCTTTTTTAA
Source organism: Sardinella longiceps (assembly GCA_027497455.2). NCBI lineage: Eukaryota > Metazoa > Chordata > Actinopteri > Clupeiformes > Clupeidae > Sardinella > Sardinella longiceps. The sequence goes on along the minus strand of JAODXP020006931.1, from coordinate 26,406 downwards.
CCGGGGAAAGATCATCAGAAACCTTTTTTAACCGGGGAAAGATCATCAGAAACCTTTTTCAAGCGGGGAAAGGTAAGTTAGCTCTATTATCCAGACATTCACACAGGCTACGGGCGACAGGAGGGAGAAGTGCGTCTACATTCTGATTGCTCATAGTAGTTAATCCTATATAGTCACAAAATGCAAAAGTGTGTGTGTGTGTTCTGTCATTCCCAGTTGTTTAAGGAGCACCTCCACCATCTCCATATATCAACTCTGTACCATTTTTTCAAGTGAAACACGTATAAAATGTAAGTGTGTTAGTTGTGCTCATGTTTATGTGGATCTGTGCAGTGCAGTTGTGTAGTGTCTGTGTGTACTTTCATTAATTGTTCAGTGTGTGTGTGTGTGTGTCTCTGTGTGTGTGTGTGTTTGAGTGTGTGTGCATGTGTGAGTGTTGGTGTGTGTGTCTGGGAGAGATGGGGTGTGTGTGTGTGAGTGTGTGTGTTCTGTCATTCCCAGTTGTTTAAGGAGCACCTCCATCACCTCCATATATCCACCTCCATGTATCAACTCTGTACCATTTTGTTCACGTTAAACACGTCTAAAATGTAAGTGTGTTAGTTGTGCTTATGTTTATGTGGATGTGTGCAGGGCAGTTGTGTAGTGTTTGTCTTTATTCCCACTGACAGAAGCAAAGCATCAGTGGTGACTGAGTGACCCGTGTGACCAGAGCTGTCCTACTGCAAACACACCAGTGGGGGGCACTAAAGGTCTCTTCTACACAGTGTGTGTGTGTGTGTGTGTGTGTGTGTGTGTGTGTGTGTGTGTGTGTGTGTGTCCTACTGCAAACACACCAGTGGGGGGCACTAAAGGTCTCTTCTACACAGTGTGTGTGTGTGTGTGTGTGTGTGTGTGTGTGTGTCCTACTGCAAACACACCAGTGGGGGGCACTAGAGGTCTCTTCTACGCAGTGTGTGTGTGTGTGTGTGTGTCCTACTGCAAACACACCAGTGGGGGGCACTAAGGCCCAATCTCAATTCACCCCTTGGCCCTACCCCTCCGTTTTGCGCGTTCACGTGTAGGGGTAGGGCTATCCCAATACTCGTTAAGGCATAGGGGTAAGGGGGAGGGCTATGTAGCCCTCGAAACGTAGGGGTACTGACAGGCATACTCCGTTTGGAGGGGTACGAGATATTTCCCAGAATACAAAGAGATTACCTGGCAACGCGAAACATTTTACAATGGCGGCGCCCGACAATAGAAGAACACAATGTAAGTAGCATTTTTTTTTTGCCATAATTTAACTGTTTTAACCGTTTTAGATTGTGATAACTGATGTATTGTGTGAGGTTACTATGGTGGCAATGTGTAGTTGTTTCTGATATAAACGCTGTATGAGGAAAATCGCCGTTATTTACGTTGGAGTAATCAGTCAATGCACATGAAAATGCCGTGTTGTCCCTTTTGAAGTTGTATTTATTTGTATTTTTCTATAATGGATAAAAGTGCATGCTATAATGTCATGTCGTGTCTTATTCCCCCAGAACAATGCTGAGCCCAGCAACTCCGATGTGCCATGCACCTTCCTTGTTCCTGCTCCGGTCACCTCACCATCTCGTTCTTGATGATTGCACTGTTGCCCGTTTATGTTCATATTGTTAATTGACTGCACTGTTATTTGCACTATTTCTGAAAATAAGCTGCCTTACGAGTCTGTAATGTGAGTAATGTAATAAAAGAAATTAGCCTAAGGACAAAAGGTTTATGAGCATGATTAACGTTATGACATCAACATCATATGAACGACAGGAACGGATATTGGTATGAAGAGATTTATTATACAAGGGATAAGAAAAAAATGGGGGGTACATTCACAAACAAAACATCTTAACAGATCATTTTAAAATATGTCAGGCATGTTTAGGCATCTTAGAACAGGCATGTTGTGGTCCAGTCGGCAATAATTTGTAGGATGACCCGGCGTCTGCTGGAAAGAAAAAACATGGAAAGATCAGGCTTTCATCCTCTCAAACCAACACATCGATGGCACACACAATGCAGTGCATTTATTTACCTCATCAAATCTGAACCTGGTACAAAGAAAACCGCTTCAAAAACGCATGAGCTGCATGTTTGTCACAAACGGAACAAGGCGAGTAACGTTAACAAAGGCTACGCGTTAAGGCTCAAGTATACTTCTGCGTACACCTATTGCATGTCCGTCTCCGAGTCTCCGCTTGCGTGTCCAGTCATATCATACTTCTACGTTGCTTGTCCCTCAGCCAGGAGAGAAAAATACTGCCGTCGGGAATGACCGACGGCATGAGCAGCGCCAAAGTCCGCCTATTCATTAACTAAAGCAGAACTCTGCTGGCTACTTCATGTACACAGTAGCCTATAGTAACCTGTGTGGGGTTGAGCTTTTGATATCTCTTGTCACAAGGAGCAGGTTATAGTGATCAGTAGGCACAAGTAAGTTGACTGAATGGAAGAAAATGAACTTTATTGCAGCCAGGAGTGTCCTGCTGTCTGCTAACTAGCTTGCTAGCTGACTAAAAAGCTAGAGATAGCATAGAGTTCTCCCTGGTGTTGTTGTGAGAAGAAACCGGGAGATTGACCAATCACAGCCCTTACCTGACCCAGTGCCCTCTCCGTTCTCGTACACGCATTGACGGATAGATAGGAAATTTTGGAGGTGCACGTCGAGCCACGGAGAGGGTCTACAACAGGCTCTACGTCGTCGTAGAGGGCTTTGCGTCTCGACGCAAGACGCATGACATGTGACTGTAAATCGAACTTTAACGTTAGCTTATGCTTTCAGATAGGTTAGCCAGGTTACGATACTACTCCAATCAATACATCAGCAAATCCAACGACACAAGCAATTTTTTTCTATATTACACGATATCACAAATGTACAGTTACAAGCAGTTTCAAACACACACACACATTATGATATCCACACACGCTTTACATGCGTTATTTGCATTAATCTACATACCGTAAGAAGCTCCAGCAATCCCAGATGTCGAAGACGCCTTCGCTTGATGGTATTCCTTCTATTCGATTCAAATATCTGTAAAAATACCCGAATCGCCCAGGACAGCGCTACAATACGGCAGCAGGCATGTTTGTTTATTTCTGGCTGATGAAGCTGTCGCTTTTGGTTACGTTACCAACTGACGGCGAGGACCTATGACGTACGTGACTGTGAAGTGTTATCCCAATTCATAGGGGTACAATTTCAAGCCCTACCCCTTATAGCTCCGTTTGAAAGGCCGAGGGGTAGGGGTAAGGGGTAAGGGGTAGGGGTAGGGGTAGAAAAATAGAATTGAGATTGGGCCTAAAATAAGCATACAGAAATACATATAAACTTTGATGTGTGTTCACTTGAGCTGTATTGAAAAATACATTTTAAATGCAAATGCAGTTAGAAAATTATATAATGATATTGACCATGGTTTAGATTCAACTTCACAGAACACAGTGGCCCACCCATCTCCACATCACTCAGCTAAACACACACCGCAGAAACACACACACACACACACACACAGCACTGAAATACTGAAGCTGGGAACAGACCAACCGACTTTCTTAGTCTTTTAGGATTAGAACGCAATTGAGTGAGCCAAACCTACAGACTCAATCTGGGACGATTGAGAGCTGTTTATGAGCACAAACCTACTGACTGAGTTGTTGACATTTTAATGTCATAATTGGTATCATAGCGCCCAAAAGAACGGACCAGTGAAGATCATATCAAACATGTTTGATTCAGTCTGGCTCAGTCGTTATTGTGTCAACAATGGAAAGAATCGGATCGTTACAAATCTGTCACCCAAACACACATAACAACTCTTGGCAAGTGTTACGAAATCCCAACTTTGCAAAAATATTGGGACCAGGCAACATAAGGAGTCTGAAACAGGTTCAAGTATAAGTAATTGTTTACTGGTTCTTTAAAGTTCAGGAAGTCAGTATAACAAAAGAATACAACCAAAACACATAAAAACCCGTTAACAGATACCCAGGGTGGTTACATGAAGACAAAGAAGAAGAACATAAAGAAAAACCCTCCCGCTTACTTACTAGAGATGTACAACTTGCCTCGCTCGCGCACCCGACGCACAGTAAGCGAGCGGGCAAAGTAAGTGGGTGAGTCTTCCGAAAGAAACTAACTGGACTGCACTAACTAACTAAACTAAAAAACGTGCAGAAAGTAACCACCGTGGAAAAATAAAGAAAATCAAAAACTGAATATAAGGAACTAAAGAATTAGCCAAAAATGGGAGAACAGAACATAAAGTGCGGGTGTGCCAGCGTCTGCTATAGTGAGGCGTCTGATCGAAGAATAGGACCGCCATCTTGAAAAGGGGCAGGCTTTATATACTGGTGGGCTGGCGCCACTGATGAATGAAACCCAGTAAGAGTCCGAAGCTCAGAAAGCTCCACCTATTGAGGAAATACCAGAAAGCACAAGCCAGACAGAATTAAGCAGAAAACCGGCCGGACTACCCAGCACCGCGTAACACCCCCACCCTTAAAGAATAAACTGGGGGTTATAATTTAACTGTTCTCTTCATAATACTATCACTACGTGTACTACCTCTTCTCAACACAGGATGGCAGCCATGACCAATGAATTCCAGAAAACTGACAAATTCTGTTCCCTCTCCTGACCTCACCCACTTACACACACACACACACACACACACACACACACACACACACACACACACACACACACACACACACACACACACACACACACACACACACACACAAACTTTGTTGTAATTTGTAATCCAAAAGACAGGGGTAAAAGTAAGCCCATAGTATACTGTAGGTATAAGATTGAAAAGTGGTACGAAAGAAGAGGAAAGAGAAGAGGGTTTCATATTAAAAATAAGTCACATGTGCTAATTAGGTAAAAACACATATACTAACACAATGGCATTGGAAATGAGCGCTGAGCAGGTTGGGATGTCTGAGGATGCCCATGGACATCAAGAGCCAAGGGGGGCTTAGCCCCATGCAGAGGGGTAACTCTGGGGCTAATATGTTGATGCGCGCGCACAGCCTGTGCTGAAAATTTTTAATGAATAAATTATATTATACAGTGTATATGTGTGTATATTGGCAACTATTTGTAACTTGAAGGACATTTATCAGAATATCTCATTTCTTAGGCTATTTTTATTAACAACATTAGTCTAAATCAATTCATCAGACTGGTTTGTGAAGAGAGATGTCTCCATCAATATCTCCATCAATGAATGTGGTGTAAATGAACTAGGCACGGAGCAAGATACAACAATGGTAACAACTAGCTTAGTTCAAATCCTAGGGAAATCTGATGATGCAGTCAAATATGAAAGTTTCTCAAACATTTATTCTGCAAAATGAGCATACAATAGCTACTAAAATATATGCTAGGCTATAGCAAATAAATATGTCCATCAATGCATGTAGGACAAACTAATCTGGCATAGACTACAGGGTAATTTATATTTCATAGTTCAGTCTTTTGGAGAATATGTTGCCTAGAAATTTGCTGGATCAGACTATAGCCTACTAAACTTCAGATAAGACTATTTTTCCTGTTCAATTTGAAGCATAGTTCGTCATCAGTTACAACAAGAAAAAAAATGCTCTCAGTGGATGCAGGCAGAGCTGGAGAATTTACTGAGAAATTTCACATGTACTTAAGGTGGACTTTCTCGTGAACCGTTTATCATAGCAATTAGTGAATAGTATCATTGGAAATCTTGGAGCTTACTGAATCCGATGGTGTCCGGATTGCGTATTTGACGTTAACTCCGTGAGTAATATAACCGCTAAGAATGGATGTAATTTACATACAATGAAAATAATCTGCCCAGCGTTAGGGGGGCTTGGGGGAAATTTAGGGGGGCTTGAGCCCCCCCAAAATGGACCTAACGACGTCCATGAGGATGCTTTTTATAGCCAACTACAGTACATCAGTGGCCTACCATCACACACAGGTGCACTAAAACGCTTTGTTTTGTTTTGTTTGTTCCCCAAAAGAGAGCTGATGAAGTTGTAGTATCAGTAAGAAATTGAAACGACTTTCACCCCTGACAGAAGAGGAGAGTTGAGAATGAGAAGTACTGTTGGCATGAAGTATAGTAGGCATGTCTGATGTTTGTTTGCCCACCATAATCTATGACAAGTATGCACCCTTGCCCACCATAATCTATGACAAGCATGCACTCTTGCCCATAATCTATGACAAGCATGTACCCTTGCCCCATAATCTATGACAAGCATGCACCCTTGCGCACCATAATCTATGACAAGCATACACCCTTGCCCCATAATCTATGACAAAAATGCACCCTTGCCATTGAGAATACATAGCCTAGAAAACAGCTTTTTCACTGGCCTCATTTCAAAACACTGAGCATATTACAGTAACAGTGGGAAATGGGATAACTGTCACAAGTCCTTTCCTCTCTACACTGCTGATGGCAAGAAATGATGTCAGTGGTGAAGTTATTCCCATGTAAAGCCTGGCAGCGCTTCAGTCAGAATGACAGAGATTTTAGCTGGAGTGACATCAAGTCCTCATTCCCTATACTTAGTTGCTAGTAGTTGTCCAAATGGCAGTAGGCTAGACACACACACACACAGGGCCGTTTCAAGGTACTTAGGGGGCCCTTCACTCCCCGTAAATACTTACATGAACCACATTGTTATAATTTTCAAACACCATCAATATAATTATTTGTATTGTACAGTTGTCTAACTCCAATTTAAAGTATTTTTTTGTTGAAAAACACCACCAACTTAACTACTAAAATGATTAAACAGTCAATCTTGGGGGCCCCTTTCAGCCTGGGGCCCCAGGCAATTGCCTGGTTTGCCTGCCTTGTAGCAACGGCCCTGCACACACACACACACGCACGCACGCACACACACACACACATACACAGAGAGAGAGAGAGAGAGAGAGAGACACACATAATGTTGTTGGGTCAGTGTGCTCTCTCTCTCTCTCACACACACACACACACACACACACCAGGAGTACAGGAGTAGTAGGCAGTCCGTACAGTAATTGAGTGCCCAGGGACCAGCTGGGGCTCGGGTCCCGGGCTCAAAGGCACTTCATCTGTGGATTTAGGGTGAGAGCGACACTACACAATCACTCTGGCCAGCCTTCAGTCAGAGATCCTTACTAGTACACTACTTACTACAACACTTACACTGCTGAAGGTGTAGCCAGTGACCTACATTTAGACTGCTATGGCTATGTAAGCAGGCCCAGTGGCCTAATGGATAAGGCATCAGCCTCCGGAGCTGGGGATTGTGGGTTCAAGTCCCACCTGGGTCGTTACTTTATAGGACAATGGAAGTGAGTGTCGTCACCACATACTAGAGCTTAGATCGGGCCCAAAAATTGAGCCCGACCCTACCGAAGACCGATCATCTTCTGCCCAAGCCCGGCCCGACCCGAGAGATAACGTGTGATAATGAGCCCGAGACCGATTTAAACCCGACATGTTAAATAGCCCTAATAATGGCCTACTTTTGTAACTGCATGTTCAACAACAATTCCGGATTGATTTACAGACATTTGTTCAGCATATTCTTGAAGCATATTGCCTGTTGACAAGACTTCATGTCTGTTTTGAGGTCCACGTCTTTCTGTCATACCTTGTGCTGACACACAGCTCTGCGCACCTCTCATTCACTGAGATTAGATAGGCTACTCATTCATTCATTAGACTGTCATGCTGGCAAATCCACGAAAAAAATAATAATTAATAACCAGAAGTTTTCTGGCAATAGACAGAGGTTATAATGCGTTGTGTGCTGCAACGTCTACCTTTATTGTATTCAGGAACACCGTAATTTCTCCAAATGTATCCACTTTCACTTTCGGTTCCCACGCGTAAGAAGCACGATTTTACTGACAAACAAACTTGATGTTTCCTTATGCTTTCCACTGGACTGGGTTAAATTTATTTTATTTTTTCCCCCCATCACATTAGAAGCTTTATATTACGTTATAGGTCTGATGTAGCCGACAGAGCGCAGCTGACAGGTGCTGCCTCACGCTGCGCAGAGCAGCGAATCTAAACTCTACCACATACACCCACTGATGATCTTACAGCTGTGACTTGCTTTGACTCAATCAAATCTCCTACTCAGACATGATAAGCCAAATCAGTCTCAGGATTCAGGCATCTGTTTCCCAAAAGCATAGTTGCTAACTTAGTTAGTTGGCAATGGGAAATTGCATTACAACCAACACAGTTGCTAAATTATTTAGCTTTAGTATGCTTTTGGGAAACAGACGCTAGAGTAGCGCCAAAGATCATGCTTGAATCCTCTCTGGAATCCTTGCACTCTAGAATCTTTGAAACAGCACACATCCAGCACTCGGAGTGCGTAGACCTCCGCCAAGGGAATGTGGAAATTCGTTCACCACCAAAATTAATCAGTTTGCACTCGTCCCAATACACATGTTGTCTGAAGATTTCATCCAAATCCATGCAGTACTTTTGGAGTTATGTACACAGACACACAGACGCTGGCAAAAACATAACCTCCTTGGCAGAGGTAATAATTAGAACATAGAAGAGTAACAGGAGTAAACACACTACACATACATATGACATAAATGTAAGTAACAAGACTGGCTAAATGGAATCAGAATCAGTATGATTGTACACCAGCCAATTGGATTCATTCTCCCTGAGATTTAACTAGGCAAGACTTGTCACTGATCTCCATTCTTGGAGCAGGAGATTTGTGTGATTTGCGTGATAGTTAAGGGCACACTCATACTATACTCTATCATAGTGAACCTATGAATGATATGAGTGGCCATCTCTCACCATGGTGATGGTGACTGTAGAGGCAAATTTTCGGTTCTGTCTTAAATAAATTTACCACTTCTCCTCATGTGAGCAACTAGATGCTTTTCTGACGCGTATTCAATCAGTTCCATCAATTCACCTTGTTAGCTTACTCACAGACCAAGTCCTTGCAACAGTTGACGTCTTTTATCTCCAGAAGGTTGTTCATCAAAGGCAACAGGGTCACATTAGTTGTAAATAAGTTTCCATACTTCTGTTCACAGGTGGAAAAACTGAAAACACGATTGAACCACGGTCAAAAAGCTTTATGCTTCCAAGCTGCGCACATGCCTAATATCTTCTCGCGCATGTCAATTAAACCTTACGTTCTCATCATGTTTCTATCACATGCACAGCACAGGATCTACACACTAGCCAATAGAAATTCTGCATTAATAATCTAACCTAAATTGCACATTTTCAATTGTCACAGGTCTGAACCTTCACTAAATATGGATAAAATAAGATTCTAATTCAAAATATTCACAAAAATATTACAAAAAATATTTTCCTTGGTTTGGCTCTAACAGTGACGTCTGGGTCTGGGGAAAAGTACAGCCCAGCTGTGCACTTCTCCTTCGTTTGCGCGTCCACGTGACAGGGGAGTGCCATCCCAAAGCAATTTACTCAAGTGGAAGTGGGTTATAAAACCCTTCAGCATCAAGTCAGCACCAATGCCGACTTTTTGAGTGTGTGTTCTGATAGTTACAGCTCGTGATGGATCATTTCATTCAAATGTTAGTTCCGCACGTCTGGTGGATGAAAACAACGAGATCCATGTTGCGTCAGTTCCTTTCACGCCTACTGTAGGGAAGCATCTTGACCTTTTTATACCCTTCCCACAACCCCAGCTCCGGAGGCTGATGCCTTATCCATTACTGGCTGGACTGCTGTCTGCTAGCCTGACATAGCCCGACCATAATACTGCTGTTCATCCGTATTCATGGTCTGGGAGTGGTCTTCTGGGGCGTGTTTACATCGGTAGAGAGTCTACCGGCCAATAAGCGAAGCTGATTAGACGAGCTGTCCAATCGTTTCAAACCAGAAGTGAATGCTCTCCCCCCGCAGTATAATCACGTCAGGTTAAAGAACCTCCAGACCATGAATACGGATGAACAGCAGTATTATGGTCGGGCTATGTCAGGCTAGCTGTCTGCTGCTTCACACAAAGTGGCTGAACAATCCACAGTGGAGCTGTGTGTCACATATATAAGCAGAGTGCTTCTAAAGAGACGACCCAGGTGGGACTTGAACCCACAATCCCCAGCTCCGGAGGCTGATGCCTTATCCATTAGGCCACTGGGTCTGTTCTTTCTTAGTTTATTGTCACCGTCTCCTCACAATGGTGGTACAGTATGTTCCTGGCATACTGGAACAATTAGCCTGGGGCATCTACCAATCAGTGGTAGTCTCAGTGTTGCCATTAGCCTGGCTGGCTTATCACTGTCTGGACCAGGGGGTCAGGATTTGGCTGGTTAGCTGTGCCAATTAGCATTGCACTTCCTCGTCGCCATTTTCCAGAAATTACATCATATCCGACTCCATTTGACATATGCTGATTGGTTAATGCTACACTTTCAGCTCATGCTAACGAGCTCCCTGTGCACATCAGGTGTGTGCCGCCAGAGCCGCCCTCATCTCCATTAGTAACATGGGCCCCTCATTGGCCTAATGAAATGGAGTCGGAAGTGAGCTCCATGAAACGCCATCTTGACAACTGAAAATTTTGTTCAATTTTGGATGAATTCACTAGCCTAGCATTCCACATTGGAATGAATGGGAGGCGGGACTTTGTATGTTTCTCCAGGTTTATTAATACCTCCATGGTCTGGACATGCCACTGGACAGGAAGTTTGCTTCACACAAAGTAGCTGAACAATCACCAGTGAGTAAGGAAGGGATCAAGTGTGTGTGTGTGTGTATGTGTGTGTGTGTGTGTGTGTGGGGACAAATAGTCACAATGAGCTACAAGAGTGAGACTTGAAGCTACAATTTCCAGAAAGTCCATTAAGTCACAAGTCATGACATGTCTGCCCAATAGCATTTTGGTGACATTTTTCAAGATCCCTGTACTGGGAAATACCAAGGTTGAACATGAGGTGAGGTGAGTGGTATGTGTTGTTTTGGAGATTGGCAAGTCAGATAGCAGCGTATTTCTAAAGAGACGACCCAGGTGGGACTTGAACCCACAATCTCCAGCTCCGGAGGCTGGTGCCTTATCCATTAGGCCACTGGGCCAACTGGCTACCTTAGCCTGAGCAGCTACAATTTAATTAATGATGCAGCAGTAGTAGTGTAAGGCCCAGTCTGACCCAGGCTTGGCCATTTCAACCCCCACCTGATGGCACCTAAGCCCCAGCTGCTAAGTGTCTCTGTTTTCTGTGCCCTGGTCTGTGTTCTGGTGTTCAGTATGTGTGCTGTGTTAACTCTGGTCTGTGTTCTGGTGTTCAGTGCGTGTGCTGTGTTAACTCTGGTCAGTGTTCTGGTGTTCAGTATGTGTGCTGTGTTAACTCTGGTCTGTGTTCTGGTGTTCAGTATGTGTGCTGTGTTAACTCTGGTCTGTGTTCTGGTGTTCAGTATGTGTGCTGTGTTAACTCTGGTCTGTGTTCTGATGTTCAGTATGTGTGCTGTGTTAACTCTGGTCAGTGTTCTGGTGTTCAGTATGTGTGCTGTGTTAACTCTGGTCTGTGTTCTGATGTTCAGTACGTGTGCTGTGTTAACTCTGGTCAGTGTTCTGGTGTTCAGTATGTGTGCTGTGTTAACTCTGGTCTGTGTTCTGATGTTCAGTATGTGTGCTGTGTTAACTCTTGTCTGTGTTCTGGTGTTCAGTATGTGTGCTGTGTTAACTCTGTAGGGATGAAATGAGTGAGAGACTAAGGTGAGGAGAGAAGAGGAGAGGAGAGGAGAAGATGGCACAGAAATTGAGAAGAGAAAGCTGAGCAGAGAAGAGGACATGATCAGATAATAAATGGGTTCATTGCTCTGAGTGTACAGAGCATGTGCAATAGAGACTAAAGGGAATTTGCAGGCCCAGTGGCCTAATGGATAAGGCATCAGCCTCCGGAGCTGGGGATTGTGGGTTCAAGTCCCACCTGGGTCGACTCTTTAGAACTACTGTGATCTATGACCCACCTCCAGTCTCTAAGATGATGTCAGACACATTAAACACTTAACCTCATTACTGCAGTGTTTCTACCTTAACCTCATTGGCCACCATAAGCAGAGTTGGCAAAAAAAAAATGTACTTAAAATTAGTGCTGGTAAAATTAATGCTTTATTTAAAAAAAAATTGATTAAAAATATTAATTCAGATTAATCCTATTGGATATTGTTCCACTTTCATGGCATGCGTTATGTTCAATTTCAGATAGAAAATAGCGCTCAATGATGTTTTTGCCCCCAACGGCACCTTCCAGGCAGCACTGCCTAAAAGGCATTACCCTTACCCTATTCCTAAACCTAACCCTAACCCCCTCAACCCTCATCCTAACCCTAAACTGAGTGGAGTAGTGTCTTAAAGGCAGCGCTGCCTGGAATGCACCGTTGAGGGCAAAAAATACCAAAGACCGAAAATAGCTTGGTTATCAAATCAAACTAGACAAAGATTATGGCCTAGCTCCTGAATGTCCAACAACAGCACAGGGTTGACGAATTATATAGATTTGCCAAATACAGCTTTAAGCACCTGGAAAAATACCAGCCGTCATGAATCTTCTCTCATTGTTGTAAAGTGTTAATGAGGATAGATGAAAAAATGAATGCCAAATCACTCACACTAACAGGAAGATGGGTGTTGATCTGTGCCCAGCTGATAGTGCCCAGCTGATAGTTCAGAAAATTGTGGGGCTTTTTACCTAAGAGGAAAAAAAACCCATTGTGTATACATTGTGTTAAAGGAAGATTGAATGGAGGCATTGAAGCACCTTCCTGGAGCATTGAGGGAATCTGGACTATCCATATTTCTGCTCCATTTGTTTCAGGAGGGACCTTCCTCAAGAAAAACAGAAATGGGAAAGCAGCTCTGGTGAGTTTCTTCTTTTGTCTACCTACCTACTGCTTAGGTTCAGTTCTCTTTTCTCAACACTGACCTGATTGCTTTAGCTTTAGCAGGGTGTGGATACAATGCTAACGATTGAACTTCAGATCAGTTCACATCAGATAAAGTGGTCTTTATCACCATGGCTGTTTTTAAAGGTCTGAACATCTTTAGGTTTACACAGCCTAAGGAAATATGCCAGATGTATTTGTCTGTGTAATGTCTTCCAAAGTCATTCAGCCCTTTACTTTCTCTCTCTCACAAACACATATTCTCTCTCTCTCTCTCCCTCTCTCTCTCTCTCTCTCTCTCTCTCTCTCTCTCTCTCTCTCTCACACACACACACACACACACACACACACACACACACACACACACACACACACATACACTCCAGTCATATTTTGAGTGACTGTTTCTGTGTTTGTTTGCCATAATTGTTTTGGGGCGCTGAGTATTGCTGCTTATCTAGAACAACATTTCTCACAAAGCCTTGTACCTCTCAGACGACTCTTGTGCTGCGGAGCCCAGTGGCCTAATAGATAAGGCATCAGCCTTTAGGCCCTGCTGCTGCTGCTGCTTCATGGGGTTTGTGAGCCGAGTCCCATCTGGTTGGGAGCTGACTGCTGATGAAGTGAGCATGTTGCTGGGAAATTTGTGCCTTGTTTATACAGTCACATTTCATAACCGTCCTGAAAATATGTGGTCAGTCTTGCAGAAAATGTTGTTTCAAAAGTTTAACAACAAAATGGCTGTGCAGAATGGGGCTGAATGCTGAGAAGTGAGAACTACGATCCGGCGTAAATTTGTAACTAATATTTCCACACCCGATGTTAAAGGGTCATATTATGAAAAAAAAAAAAAACCTTTTTGAATGTGTTTCGTGGGTCTGTACTGCCTCTACACACACTGTTGATTAAAAGCCTCAATAGTTAAAATAGCCTATTTACACTGTTAGAAACTGTTCAACTGCTGTGTGCTTAAACCACCTGTTTAG
>JAODXP020006931.1:0-2500 GCA_027497455.2 Sardinella longiceps | reverse complement strand
TCATAGTGTCATTATAAGCAACTGTTAGCTTTTGCAGGCTACTTTTCTTATAATTACACCACAGAAGAGCTGAATACATAGGTTTACGGAAAGCAGAACATTTCACATTGAAAGAACACATACTGCACTTGCAAAGTAACAATTGAAAGATAAATGCCAGATAAATGTCTGAAAGGGCTTTCAGCTCCCACCAAAATTGTCTGGCAATCAAACTATCCTCAATACAACCTAATATATCATATTTATATACCGTAGTGTCTGTTCATATTTAGTTTTTCAGGGGGGTTAGCAGTGGGGGCATATTGTACCTCAGAGGGGCGGAGAGTATCTCAGAGGGGCATAGACTACTTGTATTTGGGGCATAGGCAGTGGTTAAAGTGGGATTTGGCAGGAAGGGGTACTCTCATATTTTGTGTCGGCACAATCAAAGATAAATGTATAGAAGAAGAATGGGATGATATTGTTCATTTATCTGAGGTGTCGGAACTGCATACGTACCCCCACGTTTCCCCCCTCCACTTTAACCCCTGGGCGTAGTAGGGCACCTCAGGGGTACTCAGGGGGCAATAGAATATCTCAAGGGGCCAAAGAACATCTCTGGGCTTCTCAGTGGGGTAACAGAGCATCCCACCAGGTACATAGCAGTTAAATGTTTGGGAAGCACAGTGAGTTTACAGAAACACTGCCAGCACTTTAACAATTTAACAGAGAAGCTTTGAATTCAGACGCCTGTTGTGGTTGTCAGTTTCAAAAGGTAAAGTGCCTGTGTGTGTGTGTGTGTGTGTGTGTGTGTGTGTGTGTGTGTGTGTGTGTGTGTGTGACAGAGATAAACACATACAAAAGAGAACACATTGTGAATGTTCTCATTCTGGCTCCCTAAGCGTCAGTGTTTTGTTCTGGAAACGGAGGCGCACGGGTAGCGGAGGCGCACGGGTAGCGGAGCGCGGCGAGCGTTTTGGACAGAGGGGGGACGTGGGTGGAAGTTTACTGCTGAAATCAAAACTCCGCTGCTGTAGTGTCAGAGGCACTTACAAGATCCGCCCCCTCCCCTCTCACTCTCTCTCTCTCTCTCTCTCTCTCTCTCCCTCCCTCACTTTCTCCCTCTCTCTCTCTCTCTCTCTCTCTCTCTCTCTCTCTTGCACCTGGAGTAGATGAGCATGTCCAATTACAGTCCTTGAAGTCAGCAGTGGAGCTTTAAACCCCTCTAGCCTGGGTTGCTCAAATTCAACACGACTGAACAAAAATGCATCAAATATTCTTTTTGTGAAATGTGCCAATTTTATGTGGCACTTCTGGCAGAGTTAACCTTTTATGGATGGTTTCAAATGGACTATTTATCAGCAAATATGCAACAGCATGGCATGCATAACACAGGTTTTTATGTTGAAAGATTCAGTTTGTCTCATTTAAAGTTGATAGAAAAAAAACAACTGTTGTGGTTAGTGTTAGGCCAGCTGTGATTTGTACATGATTGATATAAGCAACTGAAGTTGGCACTGCACAGTCCTCATGGAATTCAGACTTAAGGGCAATTCAGACTGAAGATCCGCGACGAGACAAAGCGGTTTTAGAACAGAGTTGCGGCGGTGTGAATGAATCGTCGCAGGTTGTTGCAGGCAGTTGCAAGCCGTCGCAAAAGATTTAACATGTCAAATCGCAGTTTCAGAGTTTTAGAACGTCCAGGTTTATAGAACGTCGCAGTCCGTCTCGTCACGGATCTTTGGTCTGGAGCTACCTTTAGTCTAACCAATAATCTGAACATGTAGCCTAACAAGCCAGACAATCACATAAAATGTATAGTCTGGACACGAGTGGTAGACCCTTGGGTAAGACGGCTAAAACCTCAGCACATCTAACAAACGAATTCAAATAACGCTAAGCCTGCCCAATGACTTCCTTTCCAAAAAGAACGTTGTGAAGGGCTAAACACCACAATGAAAGTCTAAATACAATCTAGGGTTGCGTTTAAACAGCTCAGACACCACTGATATCTGAGTGCAACATCTGGCTGATGGCTAACAGAGTTCTAGGCTGCTGACCAAGCAAAAGTTAGTTCAGATCCTCCCTCTTATGTTGTCCAGCCAAAAAATGTGAAGTTGCCTTCAGCAAATGGACCAGACACTCCCAGAAGATATAACAGTATGAAAGTTGCCTCAAAGAAAGACTGTTTGGGCTTTATCTGTAAATAAAACATTATGTTGTCCTAACATACAGCTTGATTGCCACCAAACCAGCCAACCCCTACCTTGTGAAACAGTGTGAAGATTGTCTTCAGCAAATGGACCAGGCTCTCCTGGAAGGTATAACAGTGCGAAAGTGTGAAAGGCTGTTTTTGGTCGTATCTGTAAACACACCATTATAATGTTGTCCTGACATACAGTACAGCTTGATTGCCATCCAACCAAGCAAGTAACCCATACAGTGTGAAACAGTGTGAAAGTCGCCTTCAGCAAATGAACCAGAGACTCATAGAAGGTATAACAAAAGTGGCTTTAAAGAA
>JAODXP020006927.1:65000-66500 GCA_027497455.2 Sardinella longiceps | reverse complement strand
AAAGATGCCATCACTTTGAGTGACAGCCTATGCCTCACTGCCGTGTGTGTGTGTGTGTGTGTGTGTGTGTGTGTAGGGAAAGATGCCATCACTTTGAGTGACAGCCTTCGTCCCACTGCCCTTCTTCAACCTGAGCCCCGCCTCCTTCTAACAGGCCACCCAATCACAGGTGAGCAAGACCAGTGTCCTGAAGACAAGAAGTCACTCTGAGCAATGGGCAGTGTGACCGATAGTTAACTGTATTTCTACTAGGGATTTTAATGTTAACCGATACAAATTGGACCGATAGTTAACCGTAATCATCGTTGTAGGTAGATGGTTAGAAAACATGAAGTGATCTGTGAATCAGGACAATGCAGTATAGACAATGGATTCTGTTGCATTTCTATTCTACTCTGATCTTGCATGTGTCGAGTGTTTGTGTTGTGAGCAGTAGGATTACTAAGAGTGAGTGTGTGTGTGTGTGTGTGTGTGTGTGTGTGTGTGTGTTCTCATCAGAAGCGAGAATTGGGAGAGAAGAAGAATCAGCGTGGAGACCAGGGTCCTCTTCTGCAGACAAGGGGGAGGAGTCTACTCCAGTGATTGACATGCAGGAGGGTGGGGTTTGTCTGAAAACACACCCATCAATGCAGGAAGTTGTCATGGAAACATGTAATCCAGTAGAGGGGCGTGGTCTGGAGGAGCTTACTGGGTCACATCATACGGAAGAGGCGGTACCAAACACTGCCGGGGGAGGGACTGAACGTGTGGACACACCCCCAACAGGAAGTGATTATAATGAGGCCACACCCATTGAAGGAGAGACAAGGGATTTGAACACACTTTTGGAAGGAGGAGTCAAAGATATGGACACGCCCATGGAGGATGGGCTTAAAAATATGGACACTTGTTGATGTGAACACACATACACACACACACACACACACATACACACACATAGGTCATACAATTCTCATCTAGAATAGGACCAGCACATTGTAAGTACACAGTGCTACATTTAGTCTCAGCATTGCATTCTAAATGATTGAATTAATGAAATGTCTAGCAAACTCAACTGCCATTGTCCTCCCCCTCCCTCCCCCTCTGTACCAGCTAACAGCGTTAGTCTGGGCGCTATGGGTCGCTATAGTTTCATACAGTTTGTTCTTTGAGCATAGTGTTAGTCTGGGGCAGGGGTGTGCAATTATTTTGGCCGAAGGGCCACACTGGGGTTTAGATTTTGATCAATGAGCCGGGTTTTAACAGTCAACTGGTTGATGGGGGTTGATGCCGGTAAATTGGCGAGTCTCAAACCAGTAGCCCCACTTTCTTCAGAGGACATGTTAACATTCAGTTAATATCTCATAAATGTGAAATAATTCTGTTTTGGGAAGGCTCCACGGGCCGGATTAAATAGCTCAATGGGCCGCATGTGGTCCTCGGTCCTTAGCTTGCCCAGGTCTGGTCTGGGGCCTACAGTTTGCATAGTGTTTGACTGCAATGTCACGCAACAACCTTGGG
>JAODXP020006927.1:45000-47500 GCA_027497455.2 Sardinella longiceps | reverse complement strand
ATGTGTCTCATTGCCTTTGGGAACCTGGCTGAACTAGGTAACACACACACACACACACACACACACACACACACAGAGACACGTAGGATAATACCCCCCTCACAGGGATTTGTTTCATCACCTTAGGGAACCTGGCCAAGCTGGGTGAGACACACACACACACACACACACACACACACACACACACACACACACACACACACACACACAATATCCCCCTCACAGAGATGTGTCTCATCACCTTTGGGAACCTGACTGAACTTGGTGAGACACACACACACACACACACACACACACACACACAGAGAGAGAGAGAGAGAGAGAGAGAGAGAGAGAGAGAGAGAGAGAGAGAGAGAGAGAGAGAGAGAGAGAGAGAGAGAGAGAGAGAGAGAGAGAGAGAGAGAGAGAGAGAGAGAGAGAGAGAGAGAGAGAGAGAGAGAGAGAGAGAGAGAGAGAGAGAGAGAGAGAGAGAGAGAGAGAGAGAGAGCAGCTGTAATGTATGTTTATTGTTAAGCATCTTTTTCATCCACCCAAGTCATTTACTGATCAACTGATCACACACCTATCAACTTTTATGTCAGGGTTCCCACACGTCCTAGAAAACCTAGAAAATCTGAAATTTTAGAGGTGACTTTTCCAGTTATGGAAAACACCTGGAAATGACCTAAAATGTTCAAATGTCCTGTAAAAAATCTGTATTGTCCTGTAAAAAATCTGTATTGTCCTGGAAAATTGTAATTTAGTGAAGGAGAAGTATGATGTCCTTTCTGCAGAAAATCTAGCTTCCACACCAGCATAATCTGACTCCTCTAGCAATGCCCCAACCAGTTAAAACCATCAAGGCCGAAAAAATGAAGCAAAATAACAAAGTTACAGGAACCTGGCAGTACTATGCTCTTCCACTTGATTATCATCTCCCTAGAGTACTAGTTAATTGTTTCTCACTAGTGAATGGGCAGAGTCTCTGTACAAAAGAAAGTGTTGAACAAAGAGCTGTTCAATTGTGTTTTTCCATGATCTTTGATAGTTTAGTTTAACCAGATGTTCATTCTGCTAGTTGCACCAAATACTTTTGCAGTATTGCAAGTCCCTTCGCTCAGAGACCATCTTGGAGATTTTGACTTTAGACGTGGAAGCCATAGCTTCATTAAAGTGAAGTTTTGATGTAATTTTGATGTTGCAGGAGCCTGCTGACTGCACTATAAAGCGAGTAGAACGAAATAATTTTGAACATAGATGGACTGTGAACACAAAAGCAGAAAAGCAGTTTATCCAATGACAAAGCATTTTGCGTTCGGCCAAATCCTTTCCTTCCACACGCTATCTAGTGCAGTAAGTATACTCAAATTCTGTCATCCCACACGCTATCTAGTGCAGTAAGTATTCTCAAATTCTGTCCTTCCACACGCTATCTAGTGCAGTAAGTATTCTCAAATTCTGTCCTTCCACACGCTATCTAGTGCAGTAAGTATACTCAAATTCTGTCCTTCCACACGCTATCTAGTGCAGTAAGTATACTCAAATTCTGTCATCCCACACGCTATCTAGTGCAGTAAGTATACTCAAATTCTGTCAGCTACTGCCCTTAAAGAGCTTCTATAGTTTGGTACAGGTTGCCTGCCAGCATGAGTTGTGTGTTGTGTTCTGTTTTATAATTTTGTAATTATTATTTTTATTATTATTTTGTGTACGTCTAGTATTTTTCTTTCCCATCATTGATACTGTCCATCCTTATAGTATATGTACATGTCCTTAATGTGCTTTTTTGGAAAAATTTAATAAAAAATATAATCACAAAAAAAAAAAAAAAAAAATTCTGTCCTTCCACACGCTATCTAGTGCAATAAGTATACTCAAATTCCTTCATCCCACACACTATCTAGTGCAGTAAGTATACTCAAATTCCTTCATTCCACACGCTATCTAGTGCAGTAAGTATACTCAAATTCCTTCATTCCACACGCTATCTAGTGCAGTAAGTATACTCAAATTCTGTCATTCCACACGCTATCTAGTGCAGTAAGTATACTCAAATTCTGTCATTCCACACGCTATCTAGTGCAGTAAGTATACTCAAGAGTTAAGCCTACACCAAATCTGCACTTCAAGACTGAATGAACTGAAATGAAAAATGAATTTGTTCACTGTGCCTGCACAAATGCACTGTAGCTTCCATAGTTGGTGTGATGACACCTCGCTCCCCGTCCTTGAATTTGCGTAAAAAAGCCGGAAATGTCCGTACATTTAATGTTGAAGGAAGGGTGGGAACCCTGTGTGTGTGTGTGTGTGTGTGTGTGTGTGTATGTGCATCTGTGTGTGTGTGTGTGTGTTTAGAGATTGATCACACACTTATCAACTGTTGTGTGTGTGTGTGTGTGTGTGTGTGTGTGTGTGTGTGTGTGTGTGTGTGTGTGTGTGTGTTTGTGTGTTCAGAGATTTATCACACACTTATCAACTGTTGTGTGTGTGTGTGTGTGTGTGTGTGTATATGTGTGTTTAG
>JAODXP020006927.1:27500-32500 GCA_027497455.2 Sardinella longiceps | reverse complement strand
GAAGACGGGCAGAGACGCCCCTGCTCTGGTAGTGCTCGGTAGGTCATTCCAACAGCGTGGAACGAGACAAGAAAGGGGTCTGGATTGTCTCTCTCTCTCTCACTCACACACACACACACACACACATAACAGAAATACGAGGACACATTGAGGTAGTGTTTTTGCTTTAGTGTTTATTTACAGGTGCAGGTGTGTGTGGCACTATCAGCACGTCACAGAGAACAGGGTGAGGAGGAAGAAGAAGAGAGGGAAGAGACAGGGGTGAGGAGGAGAGAAGAAGAGAAGGTGAGGAGAGGATGAGAGGGAGAGGTAGAGAGTGAAAGGTGAACCACTCTGGAGAGGATCATACTGTACTCTGATGTCTCTGGTGAGGAGAGAGGCTCTATGAGCCCCCTAGTGGTGATTAGTGGTATTTTCCTCAGTCTTAGGAGTGCATTCATGTACTCTATGTGTAGCTGCTCCTGGGTTATCTCACAGTGGCTGAGCTGCTAGCTGTCTGAGAGAGTCACAGCCCAGCACTTAGTAGAGTAGAGTCTTTACCCAACACCAGTGGTGATGAGATCAGTAGGTCCCTATATAGGCTCACTCAAACAGCACAAATACTCCGCACTCAAATCTGTCATCAATGGAAAAAAGATATTCAAAATAATAACATGAAAAGAAAACGCATTTGGAAACGTACAGTAAACACATAAAATACGTCTATAAATGTTACGCTTTTCCCATAGTGCCAGACCTACACAGCTGTGTGACGCGAGAGATACAAGATCATAGCCATAACTCTGGCAGAGTCAGGTTAGCAGGATCGTACAACTGTGTGTCAAACATTTAAAATGATTTAAACTGTGATTAGTTAATCAGCTTATAGTGTTAACTAAAAGACTGGCTCATACCTGTAGTTGTGATTGTGTGTGTGTGTATGTGTGTTATGGATCTGTGATGTGTGTTATTGAGTGGTGACTTCATGGCTGTCTCAGAGCTTTGAGGTGTGTGTTACAGAACTTCAATGTGTCTTATAACAATGTGTGTTATAACGTGTAATTAAATGGCTGTCTCAGAGCTGTTGAGTGTGTTATAAAGGGTTAATTAAATAGCTGGCTTAGAGCTGTCATGTTAGTCATAGAGCTTGAATATGTGTGTTATAAAGTGGTAATTAACAGACTGTCTCAGAGCTGTGGTTTGTGTTATAGAGTGGATATTAAATGACGGTGGACATGTGTTGCAGAGTTGTAAAGTTAGAAGCCCTTTTCCACTGACATGTGCTTTTTGATTTTCTGGTACTCTCCCCGAGCCTATGAAGTGGTAACTTAATGATTGCCTCAAGCTATAATGTGTGTTAGCTCCTAGCATGCTAATTAACTGACTACTGACAGCTAGCTGGTGTGCTGTGATGCATCTCATGGTGATTACATTGAGCAGTGTGCGTGTCTTCAGCATGTCTCAAACCATAGTCTACATCAGCAGTGCTCTTGGGCAAGTAGCTCTGGTAGTTCAGTTTTTGGTACTTTATGTGAACCTTGAAGAGTAGACGGACACAAGCTTAGTCCTGCAACAGTTTCCACCCTGAAGTAGCCCACAGGCCTTGGTGCTGTGAATCCCTTGCAGTAGTCCACGCCTAGCAGTGGGCCTCGGAACCGTGTGAGATTGGTTCTGTAGGAGTTACCTCTCCTGTGTGGTTCTCTAGGGGCTAGTTCTCCTTTGTGGAACCTTGTGAGATTGATTCTATATGGGTTAACTCCTCTATGGAACCTTGTGAGATTGGTTCTGTTTGGGTTACCTCTCCTGCATGGAACCCTGTGAGATTGGTTCTCTATCGGTTAGCTCTCCTGTGTGGAACCCTGTGATGATGTGGTTCTCCTGTGAGACTGGTTCTCTATGGGTTAACTCTCTGTGCGCTGTGAGTCATGTTGTTCGTGCCTTGGATACTGGGTTAGCTCTGCTGGATGACTGGGCTTGGATACTGGGCTGGTATACTGGATACTGGGCTTGGATACTGGGCTGGTGAGACATTATCGAATGCTATCCAATAGTCCTGCTCTCTGTGATGTGCAGTCCAATCCCTTGGGGTGAACTCTCCTGTGAGATTGGAACCCTGGGTGACTGGAACTCTTTGAGATTGGTTCTATGTGGTCTAACTCTCCTGTGAGATTGGAACCCTGGGTGACTGGAACTCTTAGAGATTGGTTCTATGTGGTCTAACTCTCCTGTAGATTGGAACCCTGGGTGACTGGAACTCTTTGAGATTTGGTTCTATGTGGGTTAACTCTCCTGTGAGATGTGGAACCCTGGGTGACTGGAACTCTTTGAGATTGGTTCTATGTGGGTTAACTCTCCTATGTGGAACCCTGTAAGGTTGGTTCTTGTTACTTATGACTGCTGTGTGAGACTGTGGAGGCAATGATGTACAATAAGACTCTGACTGGATGAGATTGTTAACGATAAAACAATATTCATTACAGAGACTGTGTGTGATTGTTAGCAATAAAACAATCTTCATTACAGAGTGTCTGATTGTTGGTCATGAAACCATCTTCATTACAGAGAGTTTGTGTGACTGTTAGCAATTAAACAATATTCATTACAGAGTGTGTGTGATTGGTAGCAATAAAACAATCTTCATTACAGAATGTGTGTGTGAGTGCTGGTGGAATACACAGAGATGGCCGGAAAGTTAAAGCTACAGAATCAGTGTGTGACAAAAACAAACAAACAAACAAAAAAAAGTTCAAACGAACAAAACATTCAAACAAACAAAACAGATCAGTGTGTGTTTCTAATGGTAAACAGAAATATAAACAGATCAGTAGGTTTCTAATGGAGAACATAAACAGATCAGTGTGTGTCTCTAAACAAAACAGAAACATTAACAACAGTGCCATCCAGACTGGCATGCAATGCATTTTAGCTGCCCCCCCAAACACACACGCACACACACACAAACACACACAAACGC
Source organism: Sardinella longiceps (assembly GCA_027497455.2). Taxonomy (NCBI): domain Eukaryota; kingdom Metazoa; phylum Chordata; class Actinopteri; order Clupeiformes; family Clupeidae; genus Sardinella; species Sardinella longiceps. Next base: position 29,547 of record JAODXP020006927.1, on the reverse strand, counting down.
CCTTTCATTCAAACATCTCACAATACTTGCACATAGCCAAACACAAAACACACATTCACGCTTCTCTTACACTCAACAAAAACACACAAACACACACGTACACACAAACATTCCAGGTATTTTTTTTTCTTTTATACATTTCTTTACACAAACGTTGCATTGTGGCCAACTCTATAGCGCTATATACAAACACACACAAACACACGCACGCACGCACACACACACACACACACACACACACACACACACACACACACACACAGCTCTATATACAGATGAGTAAGAAAGGAGTGAGTAGGCGGAGCTTCAGATCGCCGTGCCAACTCATCTTGGCATTTACATCACAGCTCCTCAGACGCCAGATTCCCCTGTGTGGATACAGCCACCTGAAACACACACACACACACACACACACACACACGCACACACGCACACACGCACACAGAGGGGGTGAGTCTCTACCCATACACAGGAAACTCTTATATAAGGACTTTGCCTGCTTTACTCAGGTTAATTTTCATTCATCACTGAGTAGAGTTTCTGTATGTGTGTGTGTGTGTGTGTGTGTGTGTGTGTGTGTGTGTGTGTATGTATGTGTGTGTGTGTGTGTGTGTGTGTGTGTGTCTGTGTGTGTGTGTGTGTGTGTGTGTCTGTCTGTCTGTCTGTGTGTGTGTGTGTGTGTGTGTGTGTGTGTGTGTCTGTGTGTGTGTGTGTGTGTGTGTGTGTCTGTCTGTGTGTATGCGTCGTGTGTGTGTGTGTGTGTGTGTGTGTGTCTGTCTGTTTGTGTGTGTGTGTGTCTGTCTGTGTGTGTGTGTGTGTGTGTGTGTGTGTCTGTCTGTTTGTGTGTGTGTGTGTGTCTGTCTGTGTGTGTGTGTGTTTGTGTGTGTCTGTCTGTGTGTGTGTGTGTGTGTGTGTGTCTGTCTGTTTGTGTGTGTGTGTGTGTGTGTGTGTGTGTGTGTGTATGTCTGTCTGTCTGTGTCTGTGTGTGTGTGTGTGTGTATGTCTGTGTGTGTGTGTGTGTGTGTGTGTGTCTGTGTGTGTGTGTGTGTGTGTGTGTGTGTGTGTGTGTGTGTGTGTGTGTGTCGCTGTCTTACCTGGGCACTGGAGGGGGACGTCTAGGGGCTGCCTCAGCTAAACAAACTACAGAGAGAAAAAAGGGGAGAGATAGAGAGAAAGGGAGAAGTGAAAGTGACAAAGAGGGATGGAGGGAGAGGGAGACAGGGGAGAGAGAGAGAGAGACAGGAGAGACAGGAGAGGGAAGGAGGGATAGAGAGAGATGGGGGATGAAGGGAGAGGTGTGAGGGAAGGAGGGAGAAGTGTGGGGTGGAGGGGGGTCATGGAGAGAAAGAACAGAAGAAGAGCGAGCGAGAGGTGGGGGATGGAGGGAGATAGAGAGAAAAGTGGAGGATGGAGGGATGGAGGAAGAAAGAGAGGGAAGTGGGGGTGGAAGAAGAGAAACAGAGGTGAAGAATGGAGGGAGGTAGAGAGAAAAGTGGAGGATGAAGAGGGAGGTAGAGAGAAAAGTGGAGGATGAAGAGGGTGGTGGAGAGAAAAGACAGAAGAATAGGAGGAGGAAGAAGAAGAAGAGATACAGAGATGAGTAAATACCTTCCTGTTTGTGTTTATGTGTTTGTCTATTACAGGTACTGAAGGCCTAGGGGGAGGGGCTAGTAGAATGGGGGAGGGGCTAGTAGAATGGGTCAGTAGACTCTCCTAGGAACAAATAACACACACAACACCAGCGAGCACAGAACTGTGTTAGCATGGCTAAAGGAGCCGTGTGTGTGTGTGTGTGTGTGTGTGTGTGTGTGTGTGTGTGTGTGTGTGTGTGTGTGTGTGTGTGTTAGAACAGAGGCATGGAGAAGGGCATTGTGTGTTAAGATGCTCGCTCATTCCAGGACCGCTGGTGTTGGAATGTTCCGGTGATCTAGAAGTTCTAGAAGATTCTGAAGAGAGTGAGCAATCACAACAGAGACACAACAGCAGCGCTTCAGGTTAGTACGGCTAACAGAGGTTAGGTCACATGACTGGTGTGTACGGCTAACAG
>JAODXP020006927.1:0-2500 GCA_027497455.2 Sardinella longiceps | reverse complement strand
TAAAAAGTCACACACCAACACGATAACAGAAAAGTACCCCTACAATAGTAAGATCACAAGTTCAATTCGAAGTTCAGTCCCTGTAGAGCTGTAGTGACACTGAAGATTTGAAATGTGCCAATGACTACTGACATATAAGGCAGAATGGCACACAAACACAAACTTGGACATGACTCCAGGCAAAGAGCCGCAGGTTGGCCACCCCTGCTCTGAGACCCTACCCCCTGCAGTATACTAGACCAGACTGCATCTATTGGCACCCAGCTACCGGCCTCTGAATATTGCACTAGGTGAGTGAGGAGTGAAGTATCTAAGGGCTGAGTGCACTTAGCCACCGGCGGCGCTACTAGGTGAGAAGTGAAGTATCTAAGGGCTGAGTGCATGGGAGTGCATGGGCACACAGCCACTGGCCGCTAAATAAGTTAGTTATTAGTGAGTGTAAGGAGGCCAGCTAGCTTGGCGGCAGTATGTGTAAATCCTCATCACCCAATTCAATGGGGGCTTTTAACGGCTGAGTTAGAAGCTTTGGCTTTTAGCTCAGTTGGTTAGAGCGTCCCACTCCCACATCAGGAGTTTGTAGGGGATGGCGGGTTCGAGACCCGTGTGAGGTGCGGACCGCCACAGGGTACATGAGGGATGAAGTATCTAATGGCTGAGGGGAGAGTGTTAGGCAAACAAGGTGATCGCTATAAGCACTATATGAGTGAGGAGTGAAGTATCTAATGAAGTATATCTGAGGGCTGAGGGGTGAATGTTAGGGAGTGCATAGGGACTTAACCACTGGCCGCTAAGTAAGAGTGAAGTATCTAATGACGTATAGGCTTATCTAAGGGCTGAGGGGTGAGTGTTAGGGAGTGCACTCAGCCACCGGCGGCGGTAATCGGTGAGGCCATATAGACATGGCTGAGCCCCACCGGGCGGCATCATCACGGGCGGCTCTCCTATGGCGCTCCCGTACAGTATGGCGGCATGCATCTGATCTAATGCGCGCGGCCGCCGAGGAAAACTAGGCCAGTGCAGGCAGGGCATCGCGCGCTCTAGTCTGTTTGAATGACAGCTGCAATCCATGTGCACCGGCCCGGTACCAGAGACCAACTGCAAACACATCTCAACTCAGCCAGCCACCCCCGCTATCTATGCAAACACCATCCTCTAGTCTAGTCTATCTCAGAGATGGTGCAGGTAACCACGAAAGCGTGGCGCACCGTGTAACTACCGGCATATGGGGCCCGGAATCCAATTCAAGTTAGCTGGCTGGCTGGTGTGTGTGTGTATGTGTGTGTGTGTGTGTCCGCTATGTTATGGGTGTATTTAATACTGTAGCTTACTGTAGGCTAGTCTCATCTTTCAGGAGTCATCTAGCCTATCTTTCGCATGAGCCACAGGCCTTTGTTAAAACCACACGGGAGCTCAGGTCATAGGCTACAGTAGGAGGCTGGCTCTCTAGATCATGATGATAATAAATAGTGAATGCAGCCTAAGAGAATTGATCGTGACAGATAGGCTAGTCCACAATCACACACACACACACACACACACACACACACAAATCGGATTATAACAAGTGTATCCTCTGCCTCGTCACAAGCCAGAGCGATAGTGAATCCCCCGTACAGTAGCCTAGCCAGCTGGGCTAAGATTGCCTGCCTCACTGCCTGCTCAAACGCCGGTTACCGTTTCTCCAATCGCCCCACGATGGCACACGAACCGTTATAGGCGTTCAGACCGACACCTCAAACCTCCAACTTGCGTCAATTGCACATCAGTCTGATACAAACAATAAACCTGGTGCCTTATATTACAATTTATCCATGTGTAATATTGTCAATAACATAAGTGGTGCAAAGATCTTAGCAGCCTAGTAGTGAGCTGCACAGAAAAGCGCTCAGACCCTCGATCTGCCTGTCACCCCCCGGCCTCTAAACAAAAGAAACACACAGCGGCCCCTCAGCTCCACACACACACAGACTCCTCACTTACCCAGAATATGATGTTGAAGCCGAATATGAAGTACTTGATGCAGCAGCTCACTTCGTGGCCTTTGAAATGTTTCCCCGTCATGGTCGCTTATCCTTTGCGGCATACGGGTTCGGTTCTCCCGGGATAAACTCTCGAGCGAGACAACGGCAGGCGCGGCAGGTTCACACTCTCGAGCTGCCCGTACCCCCGATACGAGAGATTCCCGCTGTCAGTATCCTACGAAACCGGGCATCGTATTCCCATATATTCCCCGAGCAAAGGCGACCAAAAGAATAGAATAATAATGGCTACGTCGCGTCCTCATGTAATTTTCCGACAGAAAATAAATTCCACTTGTCTTCAATCGCAGGGCAGGAAACGGCTGCGCTGTGTGTGTTCGTCTCTGGGGGGAGGAGGGATACTGAGAGACTGACCGCTTTCCATTCCAGATATGGCCGCTAGATTGACAGGGATGTAGACCAATCAGTTAGGAATATGCTTCACTCAGGGAAATGCCGCTGGTGTCAGAAGTAGGCTATAG
>JAODXP020006924.1:0-67055 GCA_027497455.2 Sardinella longiceps | reverse complement strand
TGATGGAGGAGAGGAGATCATAAAGACAGAAGCAGAGTAAAATCATTATTGAAATCATTGTGTAAATGACTGTGCTGATTACCACATTGCTATCTTGTTTACAATAAATACAGAGGAAACTAAGAAAATAAACTACAAGATGGGCAGAATGATGAGCTAAGCATTAACAGGTACATAGTCCACAGCTTTCTTCACATGTCAAAGTTATTCTGTATCATCATATCATATCATGGTCTTCCAAGCAATCTCACCTACTATTTCCAGGTGAATTATCACCTGTGCCTGTAGGTTTGGCCGATATACTGTGCAAATGTAGGTGCCAGAGTGGTGCACTTGTGCCTTCTTCAGGGTCAGGGATGCATTTCCTGCCTCATGCAGGGCGCTGAAGTCCAGCATTGCTCCAGTCTCAGTGGTGCTATCCAGCCTGTCATTCTTGCCATCGTAAGCCAGGACCAGACGGCCCACTCCACGGAACTGGTACCACCACTCCACAGAAAAGCCAGACCCAGACTCATGTTCAGGGGAGGGGTCCACCCAGAAACCACAATCCAGCATCACCTGCCTACCCAGATGGGCACGAACAGATGCAGTTTTGCTGCTGATGCTGAGGACAACTGAGGGAAGAACAGAGAAAAAGAAATACAGGCAATATTACAAGCACATTACTCTACTGAAACTGTTACATTGACTGGTGTCATGGGCAATGATTTGGTATAGGGCAGTGTTTCCGACCTTTAGGTTCTTTGGTTCCTGAGGGTGCACGCATGATAGATGACATCACCAACAGCCCATCCAATCCCTGCGTAGCTGCCAAGAACCAGTCAGCTTGCAAGTAAATGGGGCTTGGGCCAGATTCATTAAGAGAAGAAGCCCAGCGCACCATTGATGGCTGAGGCAAGAAGCTGTAAATCTCACAATGTGGCACAGAGCCGTCTGATGGGTGAAGGGGGGCATGGCAGAAAGAGGCAGCAGGATCTGAGGGGAGAAGGACATATTTTGGAATTGGTATTTGGAATTGGATACAATGTTGTTATTACTATTATGTAACAGCAAGTTTCCAAACATTTTTAATTCCTACAGCTGACAGGGAATGTTATTAACCGGTTCAGGAACTTTTTTTTTTTTTTGTTCTAACCAGTTCGGGAACGTCAATTTTAGGGTGGGACCCAAAACCATAAACGTGAAAATACCATTTCTGTTCACAAACCAATTGGCATAAAATTCTGGTTCAAATCCCTGATATAAATAGCCTGGGCCCAGTTTTTCAAAAGGAATCCAGTAGGATTTTGGATCATGGATTGGATTAAGTGTTGGAAATGAGTTTTTCAGAGACAAAGGAGGGATTTCGGATCAAATGAGATTATGTAATCCAATCCTACTTTTGACCCGGATCAAACCTGCTCTTTGGATCAGGTGATTCTGGATAGCCAAACATGGGATTTCAAAATCCAGATTACACTTTTTGAAAAACTGGGCCCTGGTATAGGCCTACCAAAAGCTTTCACAGAATTTCGTACTTAATTTCAAAGCATATGGGGTATCCTTCCTCATGATACACTTACTGTGAACCTCAAAAATATTGGGAATTCCAAAGCACTCTGTTTACTGATTGACTAGCCAAAAAAAAAAGGAAACCTAAGCGTTTGAACGATCCTGCAGGTCTAGCAAAATGTGATAGTAAGCAGAATAAAAGCACATGCGGAACTAGCTTAAGTACTCTAATTAATTTATTTTCTGTTTCTCAGTTGTCTGAGATATTACATGCTATTGTCACCAGTCAAGCCTAGGTAACCAAGATAGAGAATACCATCAGCGTACAATTTAAATGTTTATCAACTCTTTGTGCTTGCTGGACACACATTCAAACTCATTGTGTGACTTTCACTCACCAATAACATAGTAAACCCTGGAAGGGTCTATGTCTGCAGGGGGACTCAACTGCTTGATAGCGCTGCCATTGGGGTCTGTTCTGATGTACATGAGAGACTTCTCCTGTGTTACATTTGCAGAGAAGGCCCCTTTTCCTTGCTCCTCCTGGACAAACCCGCACATCATCACAGGACATCTATTTGGAGAAACTATTGAGGTGGAAAAAACACTTCAGACAGATCTAAGCTACTAGGCAAAAAAAAGCATATAGCAGTAGCCTATATTTTTTTTCAGTGTTTTGCATTTTCCATTTCTATTGTATTAAAGGGTAACATCAGTCAATTTCAACAAAAGCTCTATTACTCAAACTATTCGAGATTCAAATAACTGTCTGACAAATCCAACAAAGATCTGTATGGGCGCGTGTCCGTGTGCAGGAGTGGTTGATGTTAGCCTGGCGAATGCCAAATTAAAATCACAAGTGATATTTAGCCTGGAGGCCAACCTATTGCGTTTCTCGTAGCGGAAGCGTTGTACGATTGTTCAGAGGCGTTTATTGGGCGCTACAAATGTCTATCATAGTGTCTGTACATAGCTCAGAGCCAATACCAGAGCCACCACGTGACGTAAAATGCAGTCAAGGGCCGTGCTAGTCCCTTTTTGTTCTGTGATTGGATACCGAAAGCCGGCAAGAAAATTGGCCATGGTCACCATGCTGCTTTGCAGAGTGAAATGAAATAAGTGCGCAAAGGAGCATGGGAACTCCCAGGCTAGGTTGATGCATGATGGCTGAGGCTGCCCAGGCCTGAAAAGAGTTAAGACCACTGCTACACCCATGGCGAGTTCACCTGAAGAATTGCTGCCATACAGCTGTCAAAGAATGTGAAGCCATGCTGTGCCACCAGGGAGGTGAAGGAGGGGACAACATTTTTTCCATGGTGAATTGCACAGCTATGGGAGCCAGATAAGGCTATCATTGCATTACCATATCTGTGTAGCACTGCCGATGGTGTTTTTAGTGTTACGTCACATGAGAGAGGAATCGCTTTAATGTGGGCAGGTTGAAAAGGGATATGGCCGCTCCAGTATAGCATACAGCCCCTGTTCAATTTCACTGTACATGTACATCTACTGCAGTTTATATTCATACATATGCACAAAAATGGATGCTCCGTGCTGCACTTTACTGCTGTGTACTGTATATTTTTGGACAAAGAATTATAATTGTTCATTGTACAGTAGCTGTAGTTTTCGCCATATAACTCAGAATCAGTTCTGTTTTGATACTGGTTTGGGTGTCTGCTTCATGTTCTGCACATATAGTCATGTAATCAGGGACGCCATCAGGGGGGTGGGGAGTTAGGATGATTCTAAGGGCACTGACAGGGGGGCCCAGAGAAAATCTTTATATTAAAATCAATATTTGAGGGGCCCAAAATAATTTTTTGTCATAGGGCCCAAAATTTATAGCGGCGCCCCTGCAACTTACTCAACTGTAAATGGCCAAGGGCAATTTCTTGGCAGATTTGTCTGGCTTAATCTAAGACCTGCAACTCCCGGACTACCGTCTTCTTCACAAGTTATTCTTAACAATCTTACAAGGCTGAATCCCTATTTCTGCCCTTTGTACCCTTCTGAAAATGAGTGGAATTTGTAGGTTAAATATGTTTAACAGGGATTAAACAGGGATTAAACAAAGCAAATTATGTTATTTTCCCTATTTATTAAGTAAAGCACAAAATAATGCAAATCTTCAGTGACACCAAGGGGTCAAGTCTTGAGTCTAACATGACATGCTTTTACGCCACGAACATGTTGGGTGTCATAACCACAAAGTAGAGGTTAGGGTATGACTTAAGAACAGATTGAGTGCACAAAAGCTTCAGGAATTTAAGAAGCATGAAGAAGACTTCAGAAAACTGTCCTCAAATTAATTTGTATTAACCTACAAATGTCATTCTAGTCTATTCACAGCATATTGAACATTTGTTCGTAGAAACCTACCAGGCATGGAGGTGGATGCCAGTGTCATCAGTAAAATCGTATAAATGGTCCGATAATTTGTCATTTTTTTGTCAGACGTTTTTAAGAACTACAAACGAACACCACACAACAGTTCAATCTAAAAAGTATTAGGCGTATGTGGGTGTGACTGCTTTTGGTGGTACTAGATTGTCCCTGATCAAGTTATTTTGCGGTGGAACCCAGCAAGAATGTGGCACAGCCAGACAGGGTAGTTTTTGGGCAATGCAGAACTCAACCCAACCTCTGTCTTTTAATTCTTAATTCTTAATTAAAAAGGCACACCCTTTCACAGGTTCTTCAGATACACTATCTTAAGCAACCAGATGAGAATAAGGAAGAGCTCCAAATAATCAGTTTAGACTATCTTACACACACAAGAAGGGATAAGAAGCACTTGAAGCCTTTGTTCATCCTTCCTGTGTTGTTTGGTATTTTTAATCCTCTAGTAATCAAAACATGGCAGAGGCCCTAATAGTTAGGAACAAGGAGACATTTCAAGTGTGGATATTTATCTTTTTATTCAAGATTTTAGTTAGAATGCTATCCTAGAAATCTAGATGCAGGGGTAGGAAATTGTTTTATTCATTCCTATAGGAGCCATGGGGCCTTGGTCTTCTCCCAAGTTTGGTCGGACCATCTACCAACAGGTTAACAGCATGCAGAGGCAGTTTAGAAGCCAAACCTTTGAATCCGCCCATTGTATTTCACCTATACCTTTCCATTTCCACATGGCTGAGTGTGTAAGATTTTCTTGAAACGTGAAAGAAATGTTAACTTTTTGAAACATGATTTTTTTTTTTCAATATACACACCACATCATCCATAGAACAATTCATTATTGGATAACTGTATCTATTTAAATTGATATTAGTGAGTTGTTCTATGGATGGTATGGTGTGTTGTGTATATTGAAAAAGTGCTATTGTACGTACAGTGCTCAAGTTCACCTCTACAGTGTTCCGCATTTCTACCAATGGAATAAACTCTTCTCAAAACTGGAAAGAGATTGCAGACCTCTGCCAAGGCAATATGGTCACAGACACAATATAAATTCCAGATGGTGTTCCGGGTCACTGATCACCACTACCCAAAAATTCCAACGCTGTCTAAAATTTCATCCAAATCAGTGCAGACAAAAACATGACCTCCTTGGCAGAGGTAATAAATTTACCTCTGTGGGGAATTTACAGTGGGAATTCAACGTCACCTCTTATTCTTCTAAAATGGGCAGAAAAACACACAATAGTTACAACCATACATCACCTAATGTCAATACCTCATATTCTCATCAAATAAAAAATAAGAAACTAGAAAAGCATTCGGAGAGTGCAGACCTCCGCTAAGGCAATGCGGTCACAGAAACAATAAAAATTCTAGATCGTGTTGTGGATCACCGATCACCACCAAAATTTAATCAGTTGTTACTTGTCCCAATTCACACGTTGACCAAACATTTTATCCAAATCTGTGCAGTACTTTTCAAGTTGTACTGTACACAGACACATAGACAGACACACACACGCCAAATAATAAAATGTAAAGTTTAACAATCAGAATTAAAGTTGATATACACCTAATATAAAAAGACTGAAACATATGAATATGAATATGAATTAGACTTAAGGACAATATTTAAAAATTACCTGATCCTTGGTGTCTTCATTACTTGTACCTGCTGAAACATATTTAAAACATCAGAATTCTGTGGGCAGAACCATCATTTATATTTTACTGTAAGAGACCGTCTTCTTACAGAAATTAACATTGCCTACCTTTGGAGCCATAAATCTGGCTAAACATCTTCATCAGGCCATATAAGCTACATCAACCATTTCCATTGAGTTTTCAATAGACGGAGCACTGACACCTAACAAAGAGAACACAAAAAGGACGTTGAGGGTTCCTACGAGGATGTCTTTTCATCTCTTCACCTCCAAACTCTTTTCAAAATGCTTCTTTCTAGTAATGGAAAGATCAATGAATGCAAATGAGTGACAAAACTGTCCAAACTAATTTTAAATTAAAGATTAACAATGACAATGTTTATTGATGCTAGTGTGTGATCATTTATTACATATAGGCCTATGTTATGATCATGTTATACAGGTTAACTCAAAATTGTTATTTTAAATTTTCCAATCTTTCTTCTTAACCAGTACTGAACTGGAGATGCTGTGACATCACCCACCAATGACATTGAGGGACACTTTGGCTTTCCTGGTGCCCCCCATGTGTTTGGCTACACAGGTCAGCTCCCCACCGCGGCCCAGTCCAAGTTTGGCCGGGTCCAGTGTCAGACGGCTGCTCTGGCTGAAGGTTCCATCCAAAGCCTGCTTGTGGCCCGACACACCGCCTTGGCCCAGAGAACGTATCTGTCCATCAGCCCCAACAAACTCCCAGTCCAGCTCCAGGGAGAGGGGGACAAAGCCTGAAGCCTCACACTGCACAGACACAGACTGGCCCGGCACAATGAGAGGGAGCGGGGAGGGAAACATAGAGAGGGAGGGAGGCTCTATAGTGGGGTAGGAAGTGATAGAAAGACAGAGCACAGTCGTTATTTTACATTTATGCAACTGCTGTAATTACTACTACCACCACGCTACAAAAAAATCTAATACCAGAATGACAAACTAGGAAGATAGAGTGACAGGATGAGAGCAATATCAAGAACATGATCTGTAACACTTCTGTAAATGTAAACATGTCAGAGTTACTGCTATATCATATTATGGTCTTGAAAGCATCCTCACCTACTACTTCCAGGTCAAGTGCCACCTGTGCCAGCAGGTTTGGCAGGTACACTGTGCAGATGTAGGTGCCTGAGTGGCGCACTTGTGCCTCCTCCAGGATCAGTGATGCATTTCCTGTCTCATGCAGGGCACTGAAGTCCAGGACTGCACCCGTCTCAGTGCTGTCAGCCAGCCAGTCATTCTTGCCATCGTAGGCCAGGACCAGGCGGCCCTCTCCACGGAACTGGTACCGCCACTCCACAGAAAATCCCGACCCAAAAAGGGGAGAGGAGGGGTCCACCCAAAAACCGCAGTCCAGCATCACTTGCTCACCCAGACGGGCGCGAACAGATGCAGTTCTGCTGCTGATGCTAAGGATGACTGAGAGAGAGGAACACAAAGAAAGAAAGAAAGAGAAATTCAGTGACAGAGTCCACTGTTCTATATGCAGAAAGAGTCTATGAGTGACTTTGATGGTGCCATTGAAGCTCAGTACATGTATTTCCTACCTTGGGGGTCTTTGGTTCCAGAGGGTGCACGTATGATAGCTGACATCACCAACTGCTCATTCAATCCCTGTGCAGCTACTGAGAACCAGTCAGCTTGCAGGTGAGTGGGGCTTTGGCCAGATTCAGTGAGTGAAGTAGCCCAACGGACCATAGACGGCTGTGGCAAGAAAGGGTTAATTTCACACTGTGGCTTTTTCACAGCGCCCTCTGGTGGGTGGAGGGGGGCCTGGCAGAAAGATGCACCAGGATCTGATGGGATAAAGAAATAGCATGAATACATTGTCAATTAAAAATAATAAAACATAAAACATGTAAAATGAAAACATAACATATCATAACTACAACCGAATTCCAAAAAAAATTGGGACACTTTATCAATTGTTAATAAAAATGCAATCCAATCATTTACAAATCTCATAAACCTATATATTGTTCACAATAGAACATAGATAACATGGCAAATGTTGAAAGTGAGACTTTTTGAAATGTTATGCCGAATATTGGCTCATTTTGGATTTTATGAGAGCTACACATCCCAAAATAGTTGGGACGGGTAGCAATAAGAGGCCAGAAAAGTCAAATTTTCAGATAAGGGACAGCTTGAGGACCCATTTGCAACTTATTTGGTCAATTGGCAACATGATTTGTTATGAAAAGAGCCTCTGAGAGTGGCATTGACTCTCAGAAGTCAAGATGGGCAGAGGATCACCAGTTCCCCAAATACTGTGGCAAAAAGTAGTGGTCCGAGATCACAAAGGAGTTTCTCAGATAAAAATTGCAAAGAGTTCGAAGGTATAATCATCTACAGTGCATATCGTCATCCAAAGATTCGGAGAATCTGGAACAATCTCTGTGCATAAGGGTCAAGGCCGAAAAACCATACTGGATGCCCATGATCATTGGGTCCTTAGATGGCACTGCATCACATACAGGAATGCTAATGTAATGGATATCACAAACTGGCCTTAGGACTACTTCTAGAAAACATTGTCAGTGAACACAATCCACTGTGTCATTCGCTATAGCCAGCTAAAACTCCATAGGTCAAAAAAGAAGCCATTCCTAAACATGATCCAGAAGCACAGGCGTTTTCTCTGGGCCAAGGCTCATTTAAAATGGACTGTGGCAAAGTGGAAAACTGTTCTGTGGTCAGACAAATCAAATTTCAAAGTTCTTTTCAGAAAATTTGGATGCCATACCATTCGGACAAGGACAACCCAAGTTGTTATTGCTTATTGTTAGCGCTCATTTCAGAAGGCTGCATCTCTGATGGTATGGAGATGCATGAGTAGGTGTGGCATGGCCAGCTTACGCATCTGGAAAGGCACCATCACGTCTGCAGTCCAGATCTTTCACCCTTAGAAAGCTTTTGGTGCATCATACATAGGAATACATGACAAAGAAGACCTAAGACAGTTGAGCAACTAGAAGCCTGTATTAGACAAGAATGGGACAACATTCTCTCCACAACTTCTCTCCACAGTCCCCAGACGTTTGCAGACTGTTTTAAAAGGAAGAGGGGATGCCACACAGTGGTAAATGTGTCCTTGTCCCAACTATTTTGGGATGTGTAGATGCCATGAAATTGAAAATCAACTTATTTTCCCCTTAAAATGATACATTTCCTCAGTTTCAACATTTGATATGTCATCGATGTTGTATTCTGAGTAAAATATTGAAATTTGAAACTTCCACATCACTGCATTCTGTTTTTATTCACAATTTGTAAAGTGTCCCAACTTTTTTGGAATTCGGTTGTATTTGTAGATGCTTAATATGTGAATTCCATTTACTTAGTTACTTTGCTATACAATGACCTGAGTCAGGCCATGTACTGTAATCCAGATAATTACCGTCTTTTACCTTAATGTTTTCAAAATATTTGTGCTTGGCACAATTCTCATTGTATGGCATTCACTCACCAGTCACATAGTAAACCCTGGCAGGGTCTATGTCTGCAGGGGGACTCAACTGCTTGATTGCGCTGTCATCAGGGTCTGTTCTGATGTACATGAGAGACTTCTCCTGTGTTACAGGTGCAGAGAAGCCCCCTCTTCCAGGCTTCTCCTGGACAAACCAGCACTCCATCACTGGACATCTATTTGAAGAAGCTGTTGAATTGGAAAAATACACTCCAGAGTCAGACACTAGATTGTTTTTATGTGTAACGATGCAATTGATTTGTAGAATACTACATCCAAAGTTCAGGTGCCTGCCTACAAAACAGTTAGACACGAAATGCATACTTCTAGACGCACAAAACGGCATGCAATACATGCTGCAACAGTGCAACTTTGGACACATCGTGTATTGTAGGCGTAACAGCAGGGTTTTTGTAGCATACAAGTGCTTTATGATCTGCGTCTCAGTTTAGCCATACTCAACCGCAGCTACATGGTAATTTAATTCGCCAGCAAGCTCGTTTGGTTTAATATAAACCAGCAACTCCTCAAAGCATTACATATCCTATATTAGGCTAATATTACATTCACATCCGATTTAACACATTCCGGAAAGAAGAGAAACATTCGACCGTAACCTACCAGCCAAGGAGTCGAACACCATTGACATCAACAAGATGTTGAAAACAGTCCGGTATTCTGCCATGTTTTTGCAGATATTATTTCAGATCTACAAAACGTAACACCACACGATCCAAAATGTGTTACATGTAATAGTCAAAGAGTGGAATTTCCCCTCTGAGAGCCTCGAACTTTCAGTTTCATTTTTAGCCTACCTTGTTTGGTCATGCGCGCAGCGGTCTGAATTTAAAGGAGAATAAAAACACTAGGTGGAGCTCTTGGTTTGTGTATTATCTGGCAGCGAGTATGAAGTATAGCGATTCAACTCTGTTTGCTTTTTCACACAGTATTCAGGCCTGACAAAATTATATCATTGCCCCCTGTGTGTAGGCTTCTACAGCAGTAATGCAGGGCTATAATGGGAGATTACAGGTTGGGCAATTGAACTGGTAAATTCTGTGGGGGGGTACGGGATTGTGCAGCACTTTCGCATTTACAATTGTGTCACAGGACTTGACATTCATTCATTATACAATCCATACATACACACACACACACACACTTGCACTTGGCGTTCAAGCACTATGTTGTAGTTTGTTATTGTTGCTTTTGTTGTCCTAATTGCATGTTGTATTAGCCTGACACGCCAGACTATATCATAAGGGTAGAGTTCTAGCACAGTTCATCTAAAACTTAATGCATGCAAGTAGGAGTATGTGATGCACTCAACCATCACCAAATTAGAAAGAACATGAGCATAGAGAGTAAATAATGTGCTTTATTTTCAGCAATTACCTGTAGCATCCAGTTTTCATTTTTATACATTTGGTTTGGAGAAATGTTTCCAACTGAAACTTTATTGAGATCAAAATCCATGTTTTGGGTTGGAAACTCAGGCATAAAAAATATTTACAATAATTCAACCCACCCCACATATCACCAACAGAAGCCCCATACAAACCCATCACAGGTCATTAACATGAATTAATATTTAGTCTCATGTCACTATTTACAATTCTTTTTAAGCAGTAGGCAATAAAAGACATTGTCTTCTACCAAATTTAATCTAATTCAATGAACAAGGTTTGTGTTATATGGCCTGCTTTCATATACCTACAGTATCATAACATCAAATACATGTGACATTGACAGCAACTTCAGCTCTTTTGGTGCCCCCCACATGGTGGGCCACACAAGTCAGCACCCCACCGCGGCCCAGTCCCATCTTAACCGGGTCGAGTGCCAAACGGCTGCTCTGGCTGAAAGTGCCATCCAAGGCCTGGTTGTGGCCCGACACCATGCTTTGGTTCAGAGAACGTGTCTGTCCGTCAGCCCCAACAAACTCCCAGTCCAGCTCCAGGGAGTGGGGGACAAAGCCTGAAGCCTCACACTTCACGGACACAGACTGGCCTGGCACAAAGAGAGGGAGTGGGGAAGGAAAGATGGAGATGGAAGGGGGCTCTATATTGATGGAGGAGAGGAGATCATAAAGACAGAAGAAGAGCAAAATCATTATTTAAATCATTGTTTAAATGAATGTGCTGATTACCACATTGCTATCTTGTGTACAATAAATACAGAGGAAACTAGGAAAATAAACTAGGAAGACGGGCAGAATGATAAACTAAGCATTAAAAGGTACAAGCACTAACCCTAACCCTAGTCCACAGCATTCTTCACATGTCAAAGTTATTCATCATATCATATCATGGTCTTCCAAGCAATCTCACCTACTACTTCCAGGTGAATTATCACCTGTGCCTGTAGGTTTGGCCGATATACTGTGCAAATGTAGGTGCCAGAGTGGTGCACTTGTGCCTTCTTCAGGGTCAGGGATGCATTTCCTGTCTCATGCAGGGCGCTGAAGTCCAGCATTGCTCCAGTCTCAGTGGTGCTATCCAGCCTGTCATTCTTGCCATCGTAAGCCAGGACCAGACGGCCCACTCCACGGAACTGGTACCACCACTCCACAGAAAAGTCAGACCCAGACTCATGTTAAGGGGTGGGGTCCACCCAGAAACCGCAGTCCAGCATCACCTGCTCACCCAAACGGGCACGAACAGATGCAGTTCTGCTGCTGATGCTTGATAACTGAGGGGAGAACAGAGAAAAAAAGAAATACACTGGGCAACATTACAAGCACATTGCTCTACTGAAACTGTTACTTTGACTGGTGTCATGGGCAATGCATTAGTATAGGGCAGTGTTTCCGACCTTTAGGTTCTTTGGTTCCTGAGGGTGCACGCATGATAGATGACATCACCAACAGCCCATCCAATCCCTCCGTAGCTGCCAAGAACCAGTCAGCTTGCAAGTAAATGGAGCTTGGGCCAGATTCATTAAAGATGCTTAAACAATGTGGTTTATGTTGGTGTTTATGGGGGGTAAAGGGCCCTGTCCTGTTTGCTTGGGGCCCCCAAAGTACCTAGGGTCACTGTTCCGAGAATTTTCGTTTGTTGAGCCCCGGCGGCAACCTATATCAGACCATTGGGTGCAGACGAACGTATCCTTCCTAAAACGCATTAAACATTCGTTTACAAAGGTATGACACTCACCGCGAAAAATGACTTTAAGCAGGCTCTAGCATTTTTTTTGTGATGCACGTATTACTTCCAGAAGTCAATGGGGTAGGCAAAAATATGACGAAACCTTCACGATTTTACAGCTTAGTTCAACAATACATTAATTTCGTCTGCATCGCAAGGAGGCAAGCCTAGCTACCAGTCATCAGCCTATTTATTTCATATCCTTCCTTTTTTGAACAGGGATGTGTTGTGTCCGGCAGCAGAAAATAGGGATTCAGGAAAAACTTGCTTTCAGTTTCAGGAGTCAGGACCAACCAGAGCCCGATTGCTCTGGACCAACTCTCCACGGCAAACTCTGCCATGGTACAGATGACGCGTGGACGCGTGTAAAATGTCATTGGAAGAGAGTCTTTTCCCTTTCCCCGATATCAAGGACTTGTCACTCCTATTAGGTTCATTCTGGTGGAGCTGAGTATACGCACAGGCCACGTATCTCCAACAAATACAATAGCCTAAACTATAACTCTGCCTACACCTCAAGAAGGAAAATATGAAGTTCGTTTTTATTCTACTAGGCTTGTGTTGCTTCCAACAAGCAACAACCGGGGGTGAGTTATGATAGCCTTTGGGGATTTCTACCTTTTTCTTTTCACAGGTTAGGCTACTTATAGACTAAATGAGCTATTCTTATTTACAGTAACATCGGTAGCCTTCTAAAGAAACATGATAAATATTATCACATTACACATGACACGCATAGTGCAAACATATGAAGTTTCGCCTAAATTTCTGGCGCCTTTATTATTATTATTACCTCCGCCAAGGAGGTTATGTTTTCGCCGGTGTGTCTGTGTGTCTGTCTGTGTACAACATAACTCGAAAAGTACTGCACGGATTTGGATGAAAATTTCAGACAGTGCGTGTATTGGGACGAGGAAGAACTGATTCGATTTTGGTGGCGATCGGTGACCCAGAACACCATCTGTGACCACATTGTCTTGGCGGATGTCTGCGCTCTCTAAGCGCTTTTCTAGTTGGTTTTCCCCAAATCTGATGGGCACTATATCAAGGCTCATCAGAGAGAGGAGTAAAACTTGGGACCCAATCGGATTTCACTTCATTGACATTTTAACAGATTTTTGCTCTTTATGTTATGAGATTTATTTAGTCTACATTTCCTTTGACCCTTTGCAGAGCTCCTGTACTCGGGTGGCAATCTAATTCCTGAGCTTTAATGTAGCCTACCTATTGTGGATTGTGGATTGTTGTTCATGGTATATATTGATTGCAATAGCTTATATGGAAATGTTATTGTGAGGTGTGGGGGAAAACAAAGCAAAAAACAAACAAACAAAAAACTACGTATGTCGCAGAATTTGTCATGCTAAAATTAGCAAGTGAAAATGAATATTAAAAATTGCTCTTAAATTGATCAGGAATATTCCTTTTGATCAAACTGAATGCCATAAAATAAGAACCTTTTTTTTGTGGAGGAAAAAGTACCCTACTTGCTCAAATTTAATTGCAATGTGAAATTAAACCATTGAGGCACACCGCTTAGCATAAACAACAAACTGAGCTGAAAGATGCGTTGCAAAGGAATTTGAAGGAATTAAAACTGTTCGTGTGAAGTGTGAAGCTTTAAGCAACTAGCCTACCTATTTGTAGTGGTCACATGGGGTTACTGGTTTTCTGTTTTCCTTGAAAAGGTTCATATAGTACAGGTTTGTAATGTCATATTTTCATCATATTAGGGCTAGGGGAGACCGGGGTAAGATGAGCCAATTTTTACATTCTTCATCATTCTGCTGATTTGATTAGGTTTTGGTGTTCAATTTTCACATCAAACAAACATTTGAAGTGTCTTGCTTCTTCTGAAAGTAGTTATTCTTTCATAGTGTACACAGATAAGGAGATATGACCTCTTCAAAAAAAGTGGTCGTGGCCACAACTTACACGTAGGGGTAAGTTGAGCCAGAACAAACTTTTTATTAAAAATCATAGTCATTTTCTTCAAATATTGAAATAGAACAATATCAAACAGACTATTAGTCTGAGATCTAGCAAAATAGAGCAAAACCATTTAAAAATTTGACAAGGAAAGAATGCTATTGGCCTTTTTTGCAGCCTCGTCCATTTGTTCTACCTGACCGCATGATCAACCTAAGAAAAATAGTAAATTTTTCATTAGTGGAGATTTAAAATATGTTATTTGAAGATGTCTGTGAAAAGCACAACTAATCTTCATCGATTTAACAAATTATACATATATATTTTTTCGACATATGTAAATTGAATAGGCTCAACTTGCCCCATGCCTGATGGCTCCATTTACCCCACTACATGATTTTGGAAAAGATGCCTCACCCAGCAAATTAGGGTCATATTCAAGATTTTGTTTAGCAATCACATAATGGCTTATAAGAGCACTAATTGAGATATAATGCATTTGATTATTATTCTATTCAGGTTTTCTCTAAATCATCTTAACACTGGGTGTGAAGAAATTCACACGTGATACAAAAAAAACACTTTTTTACTCATATCTTTTAAACCACATTTGTCATGTACTTGCTTTTTTCACAGACAGAGGGTAATGATTCCCTCTACCTTCAAACCCTAACACATGATGAAATTTGTTTATGGTTTCCAAGAAAAAGGGGGTGGCTCATCTTACCCTGTGGTTCATCTTACCCCGGTCTCCCCTACATGTGGGCTAGACTGATTGAAATGTTATGAACAGAATAATCAAAATCGCATGCTTTTTTCTTGGTGTAATATTATTGTAGAGACACATCAACAACATCAGTCACATACTCACACAAACACACCACTCACAGGCAATGTAGGCCTACAGTATTTTCATTACCTCCTCCAAGGAGGTTATGTTTTTGCCGGCGTGTCTGTGTGTCTGTATGTGTCTGTCTGTCTGTCTGTGTAGCCTACAACATAACTGGAAAAGTACTGCATGGATTTGGATGAAATTTTCGGACAATGTGTGTATTGGGATGAGTAAGAACTCATTCAATTTTGGTGGCGATCAATGATCCAGAACCCCATTTGTGACCACATTGCCTTAGCGGAGGTTTGCGCTCTATGAGCGCTTTTCTAATTGTAGTCCATATGTTCACATTTTATGATGCACACAAATGCTGACCAAAACATAGGCTACAACCCAAATGAAGGTATTTTTTTTCCATAGAAAAAAACTTTACTTACAGCCCTTCTGAAAACCACAAAATACTTTCATGGAATGTTCCCCTAATCAACCAGCCGGATTTGGTCATCCGCTTTAACATCGATTCACTTTGTGCAAAGCGTCTGAAACATATACAGTACATTGGCCATTGTTTTCTCTCTTGAGGGCGCTATGTGCTATGCAATGTTTTAAAACATTTTGTTACAGTTCGTTTAAAGGTACAATGTAAAATGTTTTTATTGTTCGGTATCAAAATCTGCTTTACCTGTTGACAAGCTTGTCCATTCTCATAAGTAGGCTATTAGCCACCACTATTAATTCCGTGTGTCCCTATTGGCAATGAACACATAATGACCTGAATGGTTATCACCTGGTGAAAATTTGCATAAAGTTCAGGAATCGCCAACTTTGATTCGCCTGTTTTCGCATCTTCACCCCCCATAGGTCGATATCCGCCCCTATTCATTTTTTATGGGAGGTAGGCGATATTCATGCCCTGTGGAGCCCGGCCGTCATAGCCTCCTGAGAACCAACCCAATCCATCCTCTGTAATGGACCTACTCAATACATTCCTTCTGTCTCATAAAAAGGACATTCTGAGTTCTCTATTGATATGTCACATGATTGGTTTGGTTGCTGGGAAGGAGACGAGATCAATCAAATATTGTCTATTTGCTGTGATTTTTCTTTCATGAATGTCCAGCATAATAGACACTCAGGATTGTTTTCATGAAATCTCTATAGGGAGCAGAACTGAAGCAGAGAGGATTTTGGTACAGCATAGTTGACGGAGAATCAGATTTTGGGCTCTCAGCTGATGAGAGAGAGAGAGATTGGGACTATGACCCTGCACCTGAAAAAATGTTAGCTGTACATAGGTTCTACATGCAACATATTTCTTCATATCATAAGGAAGAAAGAATTGCTTCCTGGATTATCATGACCATCATCATCAGTCATGAACAGATGAGTTACAAGTAGCATGCAGGCCTGATAGTCATCAGTCATGAACAGATGCAAACTAAGAGTTAAGAGTCACAAGTAGCATGCAGGCCTGATAGATGATTTCAGGCGTACCAATATGACTTTGGGGGAAAAATGCTTGCCTTGAGATATAAAGAGGTGGGGTTAAAGTAGGGTTAAACTAAAATTGAAACAATTTCTTCTCATTGTACCCCAAGTGTAAGTGATGATTGATAAATGACATGTTCATGTAAATGACATGACATCTGAGTTAAATGTGCATCCTTGCATGGCGATCACTGCCTACTAGCTGAATTTGCTCATAACCAAGTAGTGTTCTAAAAGTGCAACGCAAATATAGCACCCCCAACCCATGCCCACCTCCCCGCGATGGAGGAAAAATTCAGGCCTAGGATTTTTTTTCACTATCAGCCCTGAGCATGTTTTAAGAGTGAATTGGTTTGAATAATTTTCACTTCAGAATCACTTTAGAAGCAAAATTGTAGTAATTGTTGTAATCATAGGTAAGATTGATTCACTTTACAACCTAAAATGGTCTTTTTTATACATTACAATGGACATGCTCAAAAATAATAATAAAAAAAGAACCTTTTTTTTTAATGCATTTGCTATGTTTAAAGCTTAGAAAATGACAAAGAAATGTCCAATCCTGAATATAGAGCTGTGATATATTGGGGTAATGATAATAATACGTCCATAGACAGTACTTTGCAGAATGAACAGGTTTACTGAAGATTAGAGCAACAGTACATTGGCACACACCGTAGGCTACCTCCACTACGTAACTCACTCTCAATCTACGCACTAGGGCCTACTCAAAATCATGTGACATCCTGAACCAATAACATTAATGGTACTTCATAGAATAAGAGCCTCGGTCTACTACAAGAGCCTCTTAAAGAAAGATCATAAGCAATATGTGGTACAATTGTGATCAGTTATAGTGAATATTGCCATGTACTTTTGAATGTTATTGCGAATGGCGAATACTTAATTTTTCATTTTGTAGTAAGGTAAGGTGTTGAATGAATTGTGTAAATTGGGTATGTTTTGTCACTGTAATAATGCTATAATTCTGTAACAATGTACAGTGTATAATGTACAAAACATAATTTTCCTGGTTGCACAATTGGCTAAATTGTCTGTTTCTCTTTCAGTGACCCACACTTTGCAGTACTTCTACACTGCCACGTCTGGCATACCAAACTTCCCAGAGTTTGTAACTATGGGTGTTGTGGATGGGCAACAGATTGACCACTATGACAGCATCACACGGAAGGCAATCCCAAAAGCTGAGTGGATCACTGGCGCAGTAGATGCTGATTATTTTAACAGAAACACCCAAACATACGCAGGAACTGAGGCAACATTTAAAGTCAACATAGACATCGCAAAACAACGCTTCAACCAATCAGGAGGTATTTCCACTTTTGTATTTTGTATGTTTTCCACTATAAAAGATAATTGACAGCCAGAAAAAAGAGGAATGTCTGCTAAAATGACCTGGAAATGTATACTATAAATCTATATTTCAGATGAAAAATAAAATCGCGGGTGAGGCGGTGAGTTGCTTGAGAATAAGGGGGTTCAATTTCAGTGTAAAGATCACCCACATTTTGGCGAGGGAAATATTTTTATATGGTGTTATAAACTTGGCTTAGATGGCTGCTGGAGGTCCATCTAGTAACCAAGAGCTCAAGAAATAAAACAAAACTAAAAGATCTCTAGACATTATGATATAGACCTATAATATGAACAGAGTCATTTTCTATTACCCATTTGCAGAAAGGGAGCACCCATACTTAAGCTTGGCCAGCTTTTAGCAGTGCTGAATTCTCACAAACAACTGGTGGAAGAAGGGAAGGGGGTTTTGGGTTTCAGATCTTTTTCTTGCTGTAGCAGCTAGACATGCTTATAGTAGGCCTAGAGTAACTGATATCGTAAGTGAATATAGTAAAAAAAAGAGAGAAAATGAAAGTGACCAGCAATGGGCTATAACTTTATTTTGTTGATGTTGTTGTTTTTTTTATCCTCTTGTTCTATAGGCCATACATGTGCGATAGGGGGGTGGCAGATAAGGTGTTCACCCTGGGCACAATAGTGGGTAGGACCAACAACAACAACAAAAAAAAAACAATTACAACAATTCCATTACCAACTTAAGACACCAAATAGTATTTTCTACTGTTTAATTTCAATATCTTATTCGTTCATCTTGTCCGCCCCCCTAAAATATAGTTCTTAGCTTGAAACTGCCCTGGCAATGTGTCAAAAACAGACAAATAGCAAAAGGTTTAGATGTAGGCTATTGGATCTTTACTGAGGACTTCAAACTTGTACAGAGTTCATCCTCGATTTGCAAAACTAAAACACACAAATATACTTTTGCAAGGGGGACAGGACAACCCCCCTTTACGTCAGCATCGGGCTCAGTTACGGTGAAGTGAATGAGAGATGGATATTGCCAATAGTCTGGTCTTAATGTGTTTTGGAGTCATTGAGGATTCTACGGAGGGTCATTACAGAACTTGACGGCTCGGTACTGATTAATAAATGTAAAGAGTCTCTAAGGTGCTGCTGCTCCTTGTGCACACACTAATGCACATCCCCACTGCATCACTACCAGTCACACACACACACACACACACACACACACTAGTGCAGGGAGGAGATGAGGTTGCTTACTTGATAGGACTGATGAGTGCTTAGTGTGCAGACTCACTCCCCCATTTCTCTCTGTACCTTTAGACTTGAGAAGGAAGCTGAGAGGAAACTAACCAATCAGAATGTAGAGCAGTCAAACCCAACAGTAGACGATGAATGAGATGACCAGCAGAGGGAGAGATGGAGTCTCAGCATGTGAGGCCCCTGAAGGTCCAGCTGTAGCTAAGGGCTCCTCACCTGCCCTACACACCATCACACTGGGCTGAGTGACCACACTGAGACAGACAGTTAGACAGGACCCTGAGTGTTACACCTCTTAACCTCTAAACGATAAAGATGGACCAATTGTGCCATCTGCTAGCTATCTGGATTTAGTTAAACTGTTTATTAATAATATCCAGAATTCATTACATTGACCCTGTAACTCACATTAGATAGTAGTAATGCTCATTACATTTCTCATTAAAACAGTACCCATTATATCGGGTTTGGTCAGTCTCCACAGCAGTAGTCTCCTGATGTCCCCATCCACACACACACACACACACACACACACATACACACACACACACACACACACACACACACACACACACACTATTATCTCCCTCCCCCACACCAATTTTCTCTCCTTCACATCCCACCATTAGCACCCAGACCCACCTACAGCACACCACACCACATCACTGTTGCCCTCTCAACACACCACTAAAACACACACCACCACTAACCCTCATTACAGCCATCCCAACTCCACCCTCCAGCACACACTACTGCACACCCCCACTGCATCACTACCAGTCTCTCTCACACACACACACACACACACACACACACACACACACACACACACACACACACACACACACACACACACACATAGGTTAGTGCATGAAAATGGAGTTGCCTAAATGATGGGGCTGATGAGGGCTTAGTGTGCAGACTCACTCCCTCATTTCTCTCTGTGCCTTTAGACTTGAGAAGGAAGCTGAGAGGAAAACTAAGCAATCAGAATGTAGAGCAGTCAAACCCAACAGTAGATGATGAATCAGATGAACAGCAGAGGGAGAGATGGAGTCTCAGCATGTGAGGCCCCTGAAGGCCCAGCTGTAGCTAAGGGCTCCTCACCTGCCCTACACACCATCACACTGGGCTGAGTGACCACACTGAGACAGACAGTTAGACAGGACCCTGAGTGTTACAGCTCTTAACCTCAAAACATTAAAGATGGACCAAACCTGATATCTGCTAGCTATCTGGAATTAGTTAAACTGATTATTAATAATATCCAGCATTCATTACTTTGACCCTGTAACTCATATTAGATAGTAGTAATGTTCATTACATTTCTCATTAAAACAGTACCCATTAGATCAGATTTGGTCAGTTTCCTCAATATATTTAACAGCCAATATGAAATTGATAATTGTCAAATTGTGATCATCACAGTGGTGATAGATGAGATAAAGGGCAGCCCAGCTGCTCATAAGGAGATGTAGAATGGAAGTAGACTAGAGTCAAATGGATCACATCCAGTGGAGCATTAATGCATTATCACTGGAGTAAAAGGCCAGACTACACAATATCAAGATCCATCTTCAACAGCTCAGTGCTGTGTTTCCACATCAGTCCCCTCATATCCCCATCCATAGACACACACACAGACAAACACACACACACACACACACACACACACACACACACACACACACACACACACACACACACACACACACACATTGTCTCCACCACTCTAATTTTCCATTAGCACCCAAACCCACCTACAGTCACAGCACACCACATCACTGTTGCCCTCTCAACACACCACTAAAACACACACCACCACTAACCCTCATCACAGCCATCCCAACTCCACCCTCCAGCACACACTACTGCACACCCCTACTGCATCACTACGAGTCACACGCACACACAAACACACACACACACACACACACACACACACACACACACACACACACACACACACACACTAGTGCAGGGAGATGAGAAGATGAGGTTGATTAATTGATGGGGCTGATGAGGGCTTAGTCTGCAGCAGACTCACTCCCCCATTTCTCTCAGTGCCCGACTTGAGAAGGAAGCTGAGAGAAAACTAAGCAATCAGAATGTAGAGAAGTCAAACCCAACAGTAGATGATGAATGAGATGAACAGCAGAGGGAGAGATGGAGTCTCAGCATGTGAGGCCCCTGAAGGCCCAGCTGTAGCTAAGGGCTCCTCACCTGCCCTACACACCATCACACTGGGCTGAGTGACCACACTGAGACAGACAGTTAGACAGGACCCTGAGTGTTACAGCTCTTAACCTCTAAACATTAAAGGTGGACCAAACATGCCATCTGCTAGCTATCTGGAATTACTGTAGTTAAGCTGTTTATTAATAATATCCAGGATTCATTACTTTGACCCGGTAATTCATATTAGACAGTAGTAATGCTCATTACATTTCTCATTAAAACAGTACCCATTATATCGGGTTCGGTCAGTCTCCAGAGCAGTAATCCCCTGATGTCCCCATCCACACACACACACACACACACACACAACCATTGTCTCCACCACACCAGTTTTCTCTCCCCTGCATCCCACCATTAGCACCCAAACCCACCTACAGTCACACCACATCACTGTTGCCCTCTCAACACACCACCTAAACACACACCACCACTAACCCTCATCACAGCCATCCCAATTCCACCCTCCAGCACACACTACTGCACACCCCCACTGCATCACTCCATACTGATAGAAAATTAAATTAGTGAATGTCTTTGCCGTACCTGTATTCAGTGTAGTTTACACTAAACGTTTAAACCAAACATTTAATAGCTGTATGATGGAAAGGTTCTGCTCTGGCCACCAACATTTGTCTTCTGTTTTGTCAACTGTCTGACCCAGTTCTCAATATAAACTCAGTTCTCAGAACATATAAATATACAGTATACAATATAAAGTCAGTTCATTGCATTACTCTTCAACCCTAAAGTCTTCACTGCCCTATCTGAAAAATCTAGAAAAATATATGCTCCAGTAAAATAAAAAGCCATGTTTAGTGCTGGGTTCTCATCAAATAGTAGATTAATTTCACACCACACATTCTCAATAGTAGATTAATTTGGGTTAATTCCTTTACAATGCTGTATTCAGTTTAGTTTACACTTAAAGTTTAAACCAAACATTTAATAGCTGTATGTTGGAGAGCGCAAATGGCTCTGCTTTGGGCCTGCTCTGAAGCTCTCTGACACATTCTAACACAAACACACACATGTTGACATACATCCACTCACTAATAGGAGGAGTTGATACTAGAGACAGTAGAGGCTCCCTGAATTCATCTCACTTCACAATCACACAGTCAGGCATTCCCCTGCCCTCTCTCTCATATACACACACACACACACACACACACACACACACACACACTCCTCTCTAACACACACAGGGCCGGTGGAGCATCTGTCCCATCCAGAGCCTTCAGCACCAGCTGCTCTCTCACTGACTGACATCAGCATTAGGCTGCAGCCACTCAGGGGTATAGAAGAGAGGGACACAGGAGCGATGACACATTATGCCTTACAATCTGGCTACATGCATACTATAGTGTTCTACTTGTAATGTAATTTTCTTTATTTTATTTCAAAGGTGTTCATGTGGTCCAGCACTATTATGGCTGTGAATTGGATGATGCAACTGGAACCACAAAAGCACATGAAAGTCACGGTTATGATGGAGCGGACTGGCTCATACTGGATATGGAGAACATGAGATACATTGCTCCAATGTCACAGGCATTACCTACTAAACATAAGTGGGATGCTAACCAGGGTAGAATTGAAAGTAACAAACAGTATTACAGGACCATATGCATTGATTGGCTGAAAAAGTATATTGGATATGGGAGCAGCACTTTGGGGAGAAAAGGTAAACCCCACACACAACTCATCGTTTTACAGCAATGTAAAGAACAACTTTTTAGAACATGGAGCTGCCTAAGATTCCGGAAAGCTGTCATAAACAATAATTTGTAGGCAAATGTAAAATAAATGTTCACATGCTATGCTTCTCTGTCATATATTTCTTTTCCCCCTTTCTTCCAGCTCCCCCAAAGGTTTCTATGTTCGGGAAGGACTCCTCTTCATCTGCTGTTGTGTGCCATGCTACTGCTTTCTACCCTGATGGAGTGATGATCACCTGGAAGAGAAATGGGCAGGAGATCCAAGAAGACATTGATGTGGGGGAGACGCTGCCCAATGCTGATGGAAACTTCCAGAAGAGAGTAGTGCTCAATGTGCCACTTGATGAGAGGAAGAACAGCAAGTACAGCTGTGAGGTGACCCACAGCAGCGGAGAGCCCATTGTCATGATCCTGAATGAAGATGAGATAAAGCGCAGCAGTAAGATCATTTTTACATTTAGCAGACACTTTTATCCAAAATGACTTACAAAGGCCTTGTTTAAATGCACTTCGGTGGCAGCTGGGATTTGAACCCACAACTTCCAGAAGCACACTAGTCAGGGTCCTTAACCACTATGTTACCACCACCCTATTTTTGTTTTGTGACAGATCTGAAATATAATTTAGGAATGTTACATGAAAGAAAGTTAAATAATAATAATAATAATAATTTAAAAAACTGCATGCATTAATATACATTAATTAATTATTTTTTGGCACAATCCTGGTAATATTTGACATACTAATTGTGTACATTAATACTCTGTGTTGTGCTTTAGCTCCTCCCACAGACTCTGCTCCTATTGGTGTCATCATTGGGGTGGTGGTCGGTCTTCTTGTGTTGATTGCAGTCATCGCTGGGATTGTTGTGATGAGAAAGAAAAAGAAGTCTGGCCCAAGTAAGTGTGACAGAAATGATTTTTGGTGGTAGTTCAAGTATCAGGGCAATGTAGAATGTTTACCATTGGGAAGTGTTACTACTAATGTGTAGAATAAAATATTGAAAATGTTTTATATTTGTTTTCTAGGCTTTGCTCGAGCTAACAGTAAGTACTCCATGCAATTCCATTGCCATGCAATTGTCCATACAATTCATAAAATTTAAAACTTGTGCCAGAGTAACAGTATCATATCCTCACAAAGCTTCATTACATTGACTTTAAGACATGTTATGCTTCGAGTGATTGTTTTTCTTCTGTAATCATAAGCAAGCATAATGCAAATCCTTGCAACTATTTTTCATCTCTTGGATCATATGCTTGCTATGTGTTTTTGTGTCAGTAAAAAAAAAGATTGAATAAGTGGAACTAAGGTACACTTTTTCTGTGTTTAGCTGATGAAAGCTCTCAGTCATCAAGTGAGAAAGCATAAGGAACGAAACCTGGTAAGTGATTTTTAATCTGTTGACTGTAGTCTCTGTCCTTACTGTTCATACAGTATATTTACTTATATACCTATATTTACAGGATAGAAAGAAGATGGCAAAGGGGTTTGGATCTGGTAATGTGAAGATATTAATGAGACAGTGATTGGTTTCCTATGTTAATGAAAGATATCTTAACTGTGGATTCAAGATTAAATAATTAAACAAAAAACGTACAGTTGCAATGAATTTACAATGTAATGATATTCTACTGTTATGTTTGTTGTATTCCGGAGTGGGATGTGGTGTAAAAATCTTATTTTTGCAGCCCCTATTTTTAGTTTATTTTTTCCACATAAACACTTGCTAATAATGTTTAATGTTATAAGATTTTCATGTTTAATTTACATTTTGGAGATCTATTGAACTCCTCATATTGCAATCTTTAAGTTGTTCATTATGGATTATTGGGATGTTAATGGTAGTTTTTTGTGATTTCATTTAAATCATTAGGCTGTTAATAGCTTTTAAGAAGTCTGTTCATATAGGCTCACTGCCCATTGATGTGTTTGTTGCTTTTTTTTAAGGTCTTGCTTTCTATAAAAGTGTAAAAGGTGTTTCCAGAGCCTTTAGTTTAATAGGACATTTACACATGCCAGAATTAATTGTGTTTTTTTTTCTGATTTACAAAAAATAAAACAAAATGAGTAAGACCAAATGGTAGAGATTTGTTTTGTTCAAGCAGATGTCATTCATACAACCCAATTCCAAAAATGTTGGGGTAGTTGGGGTACTGTAAGTATTGTTGTCTAAACAATACATAAAAAGTTAAAGCTGTAATTTTCAAATCATACAAGCAGCATAGCCTATTTGTTTGAAAAAAAAAAGCAGAAGGACAACAACATTTATGGTCATTTCAAATTTGAGTGAGACACTGTAGCGAAGGGAGAGAACAGTGACCCCACCCGGTCTCGAACCCGAGTCTCCGGGGTACTACACGTGCAACTTGACCGCAACGCCAAAGAGCCAGGCTCGTTGGTATGGCAGTCAGAGCGCATACTCAACTGTAGTGACGGTACTCCGTCACACTGCCTTCCCCTTCGGGAAGCGCACCCATGCGCTTCACGCATACCAGCATCCCTCACGCAACCACCAGCCATACTTCTCCCATCCCAGGGCACCCCACACACTGGTGCTTCACCCATCACTAGGGTCCTTCACACCGGGGACAAACCTATCCTGGAGATCCATCATACGGCTCACACATTGGCTTCGCCTCCGATGGCCTCACAGTCGCCATCCCACTTCTGACACCATTTGTAGCGAAGGCCCCACCCGGTCTCGAACCCGGGTCTCCGGGGTACTACACGTGCAACTTGACCGCAACGCCAAAGAGCCAGGCTCGTTGGTATGGCAGTCAGAGCGCATACTCAACCGTAGTGACGGTACTCCGTCACAGACACTGTCAACAAAAAGCAAGCAAAGACAAAAAATACACAACTGCCAATATTTGTACAAAAACAGAGTGTTCTGTCTTACCTCTACACAAGATTTCAGCAGCTGGTACTGTATGTGTCATCTTCATGATGTTTTCTTTTTTGTTATGTATAAAATGTGACAGATCAGGATTGCAAGATGATGGATCTGGATTGCATTTTTGATGCAGCCACACTATTGGTAACCTGACTCCACCAGATGGACTTGCTCCCGCAATTCCATCAGGGATCCATCCGTTGAAGTTTTGGTTCGTTAGTTTTGTTTTAGTTAGTTTAGTTTTGGCTGATTGGATAAGGCATCGGGCCAAATCAACCAATCAGACCAACGAAGCATATGATGTACTAACATACGTACATGTTCTTGTTGCGCCACACCTCAACCAAGTGGGGTTATGATGCGTCAATAATGGTTGACCACCAGGAGTGCTAGAGAGTTTAACTTTTTTTTTTCTCTACATAGTCAGGACAGGGTCGTCAGTCCATATACCAAATTTGGTTGCACTAGGTCAAAGCGTAGCCGAGATATAATGTTTGATCACTAGAAGTGCAACTTCTTTTTCCTGGTGAGGACTGAGTCAGAGCCCATTTAGGGAGAGCCGGATCACTCCCTATTAACGCCATTCAAACCGCCTTCAACCTGCAATTCCAATGGCAATTCCGATAGGGGCGCTCGCAAGCAAGTCCTAAAACAATGGGGGCCTATGGAGCTAAATGCTAAAATATTTTTTTCTACACATTTGTATCCAAAATATCACAGATTCGAGTTCATTTTTAGCAACGTGGATATAGATTTCCATATTAAAAATGAAAGGTATGAACACCTACTGTACGTCCATCACGTTTCTCATACTGAGAGCAATTTTTACCTCAAACTCACTAGCATAATGCTACTCTATTCAAGTGAATGGGCCATAGACCGCCATTCATTTTTTCAAGATGGCCGCCACTGCTACTAATGGTTAGTGTAGAAACCATTTACTTTGGTATAAAACTATGAAATTTGCCTGACATACTGTCTGAGGGCCACTGTTTAGGAAAAAGGCCCTGGCCACCCAAAAATTCAATATGGCGGCCATTTTTCAAGATGGCTGCCATTGTTACTTATGGTTGGAATAAAAAACATTTACTTTGGTATAAGAACATGAAATTTGGCTGAAATACTGTCTGAGGGCCACTGTTTAGGAAAAAGGCCCTGGCCACGCAAAAATTCAATATGGCAGCCATTTTTCAAGATGGCCACCATTGCTACTAAATGGTTAGTGTAAAAGTTGTTTACTTTGGTATAAAAGCATGAAATTTGGCAGAAATACTGTCTGAGGGCCACTGTTTAGGAAAAAGGCCCTGGCCACCCAAATACTCAATATGGCGGACATTTTTCAAGATGGCTGCCATTGCTACTAAATGGTTGGGATAAAAACCATTTACTTTGGTATAAGAACATGAAATTTGGCTGAAATACTGTCTGAGGGCCACTGTTTTGGAAAAAGGCCCTGGCCACATAAAAATTCAATATGGCAGCCATTTTTCAAGATGGCCACCATTGCTAATGACACTTTTAAAGTTGGCACATACTGTATACAATAAATCATGGTCCAGAATCACATATTATCACATAAAGTTCTGTGCATCTGCGAAACCAACCAGTCAGCAGGACTCTGCTTCTGGCTGACACTTGGTTCCTTGACCCCATATACAACATTTCCAGTATACAGTACATTGGTATCTCATATGACCGGGTGCTAGAGATATCGGCTCAACTTGGAGATGCCACAGTACACAAGTGTGTTGAGGAGGGTGTGGTCTGTTCACCAGTGCTACAGAAAGGGCTGTTCACCACTGCTGTCATTGACGACATTGACCACAACCCTTCTGCAACAACTGCTACAACATCATTCCATGGCACCTGTGTGTCTGTGTTTCAGCATCCAATAAAAGAAAACAATGGTGAGAAGCATTGGCAGCTTAGGGTAAAGTCTGTGACAGAACTTCCAGACTTTTTCACCAACATTTATCCTACTTTCTTCTAGACAAAGAATTCTGATCCACCAAATCCTGTCACCACTGTCTTCAGGTCACAGCTTGCCTTTGAGTATGAGTGGCTTGAGAAAGTAAGAGTTGTGGAAGAAATAGGTGATGCAGTGAACCTTACATGATCAGCCCACCATGCCTCATTAAGGCCAAGTGCATTTGCTTTGCAAGTGCATATTGGCTGGTCGGCTGTGGTGATGGTTACTTGACCTGGGCTAAGATATGGCACTATATCTTGCACTTTCTCCATCACATGCTTGACGGTAGCAACAGAGTGGGCTTGGTCTCTGAATAAGGGCAAGAGCAATGTGATGCTCAGTGTTGGGTAAGTTACTTTAGAGTTGCGTTACAGTTACAAGTTACCCCTTCGAAAGAGTAATTGTAGTGTAAAGGGCTCCGCACACCGCTTCCGACACAGTGCGGAGCACTCTGCTCCCAACATTCGATTCCATTGTTTTCAATGCAACCCCGCACACCAGCGCCGATGTCTTCCGCCGTCGGTTGTGAATTACGATTCAAGTCTATTTTGTCGGAGCCGCCCATTGACATCCAATGTTAATTTCACAGGCTACTGTGCTAAGTGCTAGGCGAAATTGTCGGATCCGAAAGTGCTCCGCAATGCTGTCGGAACCGGTGTGCGGCCGGCTTAAAGTAATGCAACTAATTACATTTGATTACTTTTTGATTACATTTCAACATTTTTTTACTTTTTTTTTTCAGTCGTCAAGCAATTTTGAGTTTTTGAATCCTTGCAATGTTAACCGTCACATAGGCCTAGTATTTACCATTGACATTGCCAAAATGCTTTTTAACTCCCACAGAAGTGTCAGAATTCATTACGAGCAAATAGTTTAAATACTTGGTGTCGGTGAACATTACTGAATAAGCAAGTTATGGTTCTGAGATTGCTCATAAAGTATGTGTGAACCTGATCAATAGAGCTCATTTTTATATCCAGCAATGGGCTACAGGCCTATGTTGTAGTTTCTGTCTGACAGTCAGGCCTCCTTGCTACTGAAACTTATAACGCCGTAGATCCAGTAACAAGTGAGTAGTGTTGCCAACATGACAGTAGCAATAATTATATTAGAATAGTGTATTTTAGCTGTAGTGACATTTAGTTGTAAATAGAGGATGTATTTACATGAAGCACACTTAGCCAGTGTTTCTGCAGATGATATTGGGATCATGTAACTAAAATTGTAATTCTGAATATTTCTTGAAGTAACTGTAATTCAATTACACATTTTTTCAAAGTAATTGTAATTGATTACTGTTACTTTTATTTTGTAATTAAATTACGTAATTTCGTTACATGTAACCCGTTACTCCCCAACACTGGTGATGCTTATATTACATTTTGGGCTCCTCTTTAATGAGGCATGGTGGGCTGGCCATCACCTACAGTACAGTATGTTTTCCACAACTCTTACTTTCTCAAGCCACTCATACTCAAGGGCAAGCTTTGGCCTGAAGACAGTGGTGACAGGATTTGGTACTGGGCTATTTGGTGGAACTGGATTCTTTGTCTTGAAGAAAGCAGGATGAATGTTGGTGAAAAAGTCTGGAAGTTCTGACACAGACTTTACTTTTTCTGGCCCAAAGCTGCCAACACTCCTAACCATTGTTTTCTTTTGTCGGATGTTGAAACACAGATACACTGGTGCCATGGAATGATGTTGTAGCAGTTGTTGGAGTAGGGTTGTGGTCAATGTTGTCAATGACACCAGTGGTAAACAACCCTTTCCATAGCACTGGTGGACAGACCTCACCCTCCTCAACATACTTGTGTGTACTGTGGCATCTCCAAGTTGAGCTAATATCTCTGGAAAAAGCTTGGTGAACAATGGGAGGTCTTCTGGACTGCAAATGCACCAATTGTACAAAGTTGTGAACAAGTGTGGCTACAAAACAGAATGCCAGGAGAGATACACATGTTTAAAATTGGGTTTCAGATGCACAGAACTTTGCAGTTGCAAATGTGAATAAATAATATGTGATTCTGGACCATGATTTATTGTATACAGTATGTACCAACTTTAAAAGTGGCATTAGCAATGTTGGCCATCTTAAAAAATGGCTGCCATATTGAAGTTTTGTGTGGCCAAGGCCTTTTTCCAAAACATTGGCCCTCAGACAGTATTTCAGCCAAATTTCATGTTCTTTTACCATAGTCAATGGTTTTTATACCAACCATAAGTAACAATGGCAACCATCTTGAAAAATGGCCGCCATATTGAAAATTTGGGTGGCCAGGGCCTTTTCCTAAACAGTGGCCCTCAGACAGTATTTCTGCCAAATTTCATGCTTATATACCAAAGTAAACAACTTTTACACTAACCATTTAGTAGTAATGGTGGCCATCTTGAAAAATGGCTACCATATTGAATTTTGCGTCGCCAGAGCCTTTTTCCAAAACAGTGGCCCTCAGACAGCATTTCAGCCAAATTTCATGTTCTTATACCAAAGTAAATGGTTTTTATTCCAACCATAAGTAACAATGGCAGCCATCTTGAAAAATGACCGCCATATTGATTTTTTTGGCGGCTAGGGCCTTTTTCCTAAACAGTGGCCCTCAGACAGTATGTCAGGCAAATTTCATAGTTTTATACCAAAGTAAATGGTTTCTACACTAACCATTTAGTAGCAGTGGCGTCCATCTTGAAAAAATGGCCGCCATATTGAAATTTTGCGTGGCCAGCGCTTTTTTTCAAAAAAGTGACTCTTGGAGAGTATCTGTGCCAAATTTCATGCTTTTATACCAAAGTGAACGATTCGGCCAAAAAATGGCATTAATCTGCTCTACTAATGTGATACGTCAAAGCATGGCTGAGATATGATGTCACTTCCTGTTTGGCAACTTCGCCGTCAAATTTCATTGGCCTTAGAAGGCAAGCATTTGGACTTTCAAACAAAACAATGGAAAGATTTTGTGAGGCATGGTCCAAAGATGATGTGTACCAAGTTTTGTGTGAATCAGACAAAGTAGGGGACAGCAGAAATGTTAGTTTCACTTTTGAAAAATTTCACTCTAGGGGATGTTCTGGATCACCACCAAAATCGAATCAGTTCTTCCTTGTCCCAATACAGACGTGGTCCGAAAATTTCATCCAAATCTGTGCAGTACTTTTCGAGTTATCTTGTACACAGACAGACAGACACAAACACAGACTCACAGACACACACACGCCGGCGATAACCTCCTTGGCGGAGGTAATAATAATAAAAATAATGATTATACAACCAGATTCCAAAATAGTTGGGACACTACAAATTGTGAATAAAATTGGAATGCAATGATGTGGAACTTTCAAATTTCAATATTTTATTCAGAATACAACATACGGTAGATGACATATCCAATGTTTAAAATGTATCATTTTAAGGGGAAAACAAGTTGATTTTCAATTTCATGGCATCAACACATTTCAAAATATTTGGGACGGACAAGGCCATGTTAAGGCCCCCACTTGCAACATTTAGGTAAAATCTCCTATTCATTGCACCTTTATATACATTGCCTAGAACTCATTGGAATTGATAAATTACATGTTCCAGAGTAAAAATGACCTCCTTCACGAGCTTGACGTGCCTCCTAGAGGCAGATATCGCCCTTGCAAGATCAGTAAGAGCGTCCACTCCCCATTTGTTTTGGTTAGCATGCAAGCTTGGTCACATGATTAGCTAGAGCTTAGTGTGTGAATTACAACACAATTTGTGCCTCCTCAGCGCATTCAACTGTCGTTACATTTTGTTAGCGGCTTTCTCCCTCGACTACGCAATTCTAAATGGAGGATTATAGTCAGAAACGCTTAATAACTGCTTTGTTTGGTTATTAACTTACTGGATGACGCGACTGGATCTTGCATAGGATCTCTTTAACCACTGTGTCGTATCTCTTTTTCTTTTTTATAAAAGTCTGCAAACCTCTGGGGACTGCGGAGAGAAGTTGCTCAAGTTTAGGAATAGGAATTTTGACCCATACAGGCTTCTAGTTGCTCAACTGTCTTAGCATGGACGTCACTAGGATCCATAGTCAAGGGGGGCTTAGCCCCCTGCGCGCGCCGAAAATTTTTAATAAATAAATTATATTATAGGCCTACAGTGTATATGTGTGTATATTGCCAACTATTTATTACTTGAAGGACATTTATCAGAATATCTCATATCTTAGGCTATTTTTATTAACAAAATTAGTCTAAATCAATTCATCAGACTGGTTTGTGAAGAGAGATGTTTGCAAATATCTCCATCAATGACTGTGGTGTACATGAACTAGGCTCTTCTATGTAGCTGCATTTATTTCAGTCTAATGCACTGAGCAAGATACAACAATGGTAACAACTAGCTTAGTTCAAATCCTAGGGACATCTGATGATACAGTCAAATATGAAAGTTTCTAAAACATTTATTCTGCAAAATGAGCATACATGCTAGGCTATAGCAAATAAATATGTCCATCAATGCATGTAGGACAAACTAATATGGCATAGACTACAGGCTAATGTATATTTCATAGTTCAGTCTTTTGGAGAATATGTTGCCTAGAAATTTGCTGGATCAGACTATAGCCTACCAAACTTCAGATTTAAGACTATTTTTCCTGCTCAACTTGAAGCATAGTTCGTCATCATTTACAACAAGAAAAAAATGCTCTCAGTGGATGCAGGCAGAGCTGGAGAATTTACTGAGAAATTTCACATGTACTTAAAGTGGACTTTCTCGTGGACCGTTTATCATAGCCTTTAGTGACTAGTACCATTGGAAAGCTTGGAGCCTACTGAATCCGATGGTGTCCGGAGAGTAACTCCGCGAGTAATATAACCGCTAAGAATGGATGTAATTGACATACAATGAAAATAATCTGCCCAGCGTTAGGGGGCTTGGGGAAATTTAGGGAGGCTTGAGCCCCCCAAAATGGACCTAACAACGTCCATGTGTCTTAGGTCTCCTATGTTGTGTCTTCCTCTTTATGATGCGCCAAATGTTTTCCATGAGTGAAAGATCTGGACTGCAGGCTGGCCATTTCAGTAGCCAGATCCTTCTTCTACGCAGCCATGATATTGTAAATGATGCAGTATGTCAGGCACTGACCTGTTGGAAAATACAAGGTCTTCCCTGAAAAAGACAATGTCTGGATGGGAGCATATGTTGGAAATACCTTTCAGCATTGATACCTTTCCACATACACAAGCTGCCCATGCCACACGCAGTGTTGGGTAAGTTACTTTAGAAATGTAATGCGTTACAGTTACAAGTTACCCCTTCGAAAACGTAGTTGTAGTGTAACTATTTTGATTACTTTAATAAAGTAATGTAACTAATTACATTTGATTACTTTTTGATTACATTTCTACATTTTTGAAGAAAAAAAAACCAATTGTCAAACAATTTTGAGTTTTTGAATCCTGGCAATGTTAACTGTCACATAGGCCTATTATTCAACTTCTTTTTAACTCCTACAACAGTGTCAGAGTTCACTCCGAGTAAATAGTTAAAATACTTGGTGAACACTGAATAAGCAGGTGTTTGTTTGTCTGAGATTGCTCATGCAGTATGTGTGCACCTGATCAATAGAGCTCATTTTTATATCCAGCAACGGGCTACAGGCCTATATTCTAGCTTCTGTCTGCCAGTCAGGCCTCCTTGCTACTGCAACTTAGACTGCTGTAGATCCTGTAACAAGTGAGTGGTGTTGCCAACATGATGGTACTGTAGAAACGATTATATTAGAATAGTGTCTTTTAGCTGTAGTAGTGGCATGTACTGACATAGCCAATGTTTCTGCAGATGATATTGGGATCATGTAACTGAAATTGTAATTCTGAATATTTCTTGAAGTAACTGTAATTCAATTACATATTTTTTCAAAGTAACTGTAACTGATTACTGTTACTTTTATTTTGTAATTAAATTACGTAATTTTGTTACATGTAACTCGTTACTCCCCAACACTGGCCACATGCACTCATGCAACCCCATATCAATAGAGATGCAGCCTTCTGAACTGAGCGCTAACAATAAGCAATAACAACTTGGGCTGTCCTTGTCCTCTTTAGTCCGGATGGCATTGTGTCCTAGTTTTCCAAAAAGAATGTTGAATTTTGATTCGTCTGACTACAAAACAGTTTTCCACTTTGCCACAGTCCATTTTAAATGAGCCTTGGCCTAGAGAAAACGCCTGTACTTCTGGATGACGTTTAGAAATTGCTTCTTTTTTGACCTATTGAGTTTTAGCTAGCAATGGCGAATGGCACAGTGGATTGTGTTCACTGACAATGTTTTCTGGAAGTATTACTGAGCCCAATTTCCATTACAGTAGCATTCCTTTATGTGATGCAGGACCCGATGATCATGGGCATCCAGTATGGTTTTCCGGCCTTAACCCTTATAGATTTTTCCAGATTCTCTGAATCTTTGGATGATGATATGCACTGTAGATGATGATAACTTCAAACTCTTTGCAATTTTTCTCTCAGAAACTCCTTTCTGCTCTTGCTCCGCTACTTTTTGTCGCAGCATTTGGGAAACTGGAGATCCTCTACCCATCTTGACTCCTGAGAGACACTGCCACTCTCTTTTCATACACAATAATGTTGCCACTTGACCATAATATTATTAGTTGCCAATTGGTCCTCCAGCTATCTCTTATATGTACATTTCACTGTTCTGGCCCCTTATTGCTATCTATCCCAACTATTTTGGAATGTGTAGCTCTCATGAAATCCAAAATGTGCCAATATTTCAAAATGTCTGACTTTCAATATTTGCCATGTTATCTAGCCTATATACTATTGTGAATAAAATATAGGTTTATTAGATTTGTAAATTGTTGGATTCCTTTTTTATGCACAATTTGTATAGTGTCCCAACTATTTTGGAATACGGTTTGTAGACGTACTTAAGTAATGAAAGTAAAAGAAGAAGGCTAAGAAAAAACAATTTATACAACATAGGCATAATAGCGAGCTGTACTACTAGTACATTTTGGCCTGAAGCATGAAGGGGAACTAGTACTGTACTTTCACCATTTATTCCATA
Source organism: Sardinella longiceps (assembly GCA_027497455.2). Lineage (NCBI taxonomy): Eukaryota > Metazoa > Chordata > Actinopteri > Clupeiformes > Clupeidae > Sardinella > Sardinella longiceps. Next base: position 32,124 of record JAODXP020006924.1, on the reverse strand, counting down.
CATTTGAAAGCTGACACCCCCAGGATATTATATAGCACCATGGTATGGTTTGACATTGAGGCATGCCCCACCTTCCTCATTACATAAATCCTACTTTTCATAGACACTGTCATTGTATAAAGTTTTATTTTTATAGGACTAAAGGTAAAAAAAAAAAAAATAGCCCAATTCAGGTCCATTCTGGTCTATATTGGTACACATATCGGATTGATGAGAATTTAACATACAGTATTTACTAAACTAGGATTTCTTAGGACTTTCAGTATGTTGTTCTGGACACATCAAAGAAATGATCGAAGCTGAAAAAAATCCTTTTACAATTACTCTTGTTTTTGGCCCAAAAATTGGCTATTTTACCTGGACTATTAATGAAGAATTGTTCACTGAATTGTTCACTGACAAATTGGCTTCTCCTCCAAAACTTTGTTGCAGTCACTCAGTTGACCACTAAAGGTCAATTCAGACTGAGGATCTGTGATGGGAGGAGTTGTGGCAGTGCGAATCAATCGTTGGATGCAGTCGCAACCAGTTTCAAGTCGTCGCAAAAGATTCAACATGTCAATTCGCAGTTTCAGAGTTTTACAGTGTTGCTGGTTTTTAGAACATTGCAACCCGTCTTTTCGCCGATCTTTGGTCTGTAGCCACCTTAAATACAATTTCATCCCATATTTGTAAGTAACTATACTGCCAACTGATATTGTAGTGATGGAATTTGCTCAGGAAATGTAATGAAGTAAAAGTTAACGGGCACACATGTAGTCCATACAGTGCAATACATATGTGTTCAAAACGAACAACAAATTGCCCGATAAATGCAAATTATCTTCCAGCAGTTTATGTATACTGTACTTCACATTCCTGCAATAAAACTTCCGTTTTTACATTTCCGGGTTCACAATGTGTTGGCTCTATGTGTTGGCTAGACTATTAGCTTAACCCTAACCCTACCGCACACATTATTATGAGGTGCATCATTGTTAACTTTAGAATGTAGGCTGTCAGTTAGGAAATTATTTATCAAATTTCTAAGGTATAATAATTCTGCCACATCATATTTCTAAGGTATCGAATAATTCTGCCACATGTTTTTGTGGAAAATATTAATGAGCATATTTTTTTTCTAAAATGTTCCATTGATACCATAAAGAAAATGACAAAGTGTTTTTAATTCTAAAGTCTTTATTCCAATTAATTCTGTCAAAAACAATAGTTTATCAATTTAGCAACCTAACAGCGCTAAACGGTTTTAGCACCATGCTGCTGTAAATTGATTATGAATCAAACATTCCCTTTCTGTAGCGGTGGATTAACTCTGATACGTCCTCCTTGCACACCTTGATCCAGCCGTCCTCCTGCATGTGGTACACTGTAAATACACAAATACAAATGCAGTCTTTAATACAAGACAATACATTCTTCCTTGCTTGAAATAGCACATCAGAATGCAGACCTACATTGTCATCTGCATGTGATTAAAGTATACTAGTGTACTCAAGTAGATAATGGTGTTTGTTGATTTCACGAGACAAGTATTGTGCCAAAATTTTATTTCGTAATTTGGTAAATTCTGAACTCATTTTTCATATACCTCAACTGTGTATAAACTTTGAATATGAAATGTTGCACATTCCAAACCTCTTGATGGTGACATTCCTTTACTTTGAGCTTAGATGTTGGAGTGATATCAATGAGCAATGAGTCTTCAGACCTAAAGCAATGGGATTTACAAAATGCCAAACAAAACATGACAGAAGCCATATTTCACTACTATACTTGTTTTGGAACATGAATGAACACTACTATCCAGTTGATAAGATGCTTTTTAAAGTGTTTAAGGTTATTTTAATTGAGAATGAAATATAAAAATAAATGGCCAAAAATGTGAAACAGTGCAACCATTAATTGTGGTGACACAGAGAAGAGAGTGTTGTGATGGGACACACACCACCAGTGTGTGACACGAGACCTATCAAGTCCCTATGGCTCATTGCTGGATTAACTGAGCAAAGACCCCCAAATTTGGCCGATCGATACCATTATCTACTTGAGTGTACTTGAATACTCCACTAACCTCCACTAACTATGTAAATGAGGCATCATATACTTGATATGCCATTATTTTCTGGATTTTGGCATGTACCATAAGGGCAAAGAAGTTAAACAGCCTAATCTATGCATTTTGTAGTAGCCTACAAGATGTGATCTGATGTGCACTGTGAAAAGTTTCATCTCCTTTCACTCCATGGAATGCATCATCCTCTACAATATTTGTGTTGTATTTGAATGCATTGATTTTCAATGTACATCCATAGAGCTATAATAGGCTAAGTAGTGTAACGAATGCTGACTAGCTCGGCTGGCTGGTGTCAGTACGTGTAAATCTAGCTCATTGGTTAGAGCGTCTGACTCCTACGCGGGGGTTTGTTGGGGTGATGGGTTCGTGACCTGTGTGCAGAGCAGACTGACACCGGCTACAATAGCACATCTCAAAATTGTCCATGTTAACATTCAATTTATATATTGCGCATAGCAAGACTTTTTAGAAAGCTTGTTTGGTTGGTAGAGGTCTACTGTAAGCCTCCCAAGCCCATGGCCTAAATAAAATAAATTATTGATAATGCATCATGTGTATGTACAAAGTTTTTCTGAATACAAAAAGTACTGTCTTAATATGAATAATCAGCAGGGTAACTTTTGAAGGGATATCTACTTGTTAACATTTTTACCCAATGTCAACTAACTAGCCTATTATGTAAGGAATAATGTATTGTCCGCCGGTCATTATAGAAAAATATTTCCCTAGAGGAAGAACCGGAGACCAACGTGCAGCGGTCATTATAACTGACTTGCGAACGTTGAGGCGGCCCATTCAAAGAGAATGGAGCCTCCCACATCGTTCTAGAGCAGAGGTTCCCAAACTGTGAGGCGGGCCTCCCCAGGGGGCATGGAATGATTTCAGGGGAGGTGCGGAAGGTGACAAAGATAATGCAATTGTTAACATTATGAAATTGAAATAATCATAGAAGAGATGATAAATGTTTTGGATAGTGGAAAGTATTGCACCAAACTTCATAACGTAACTAATGTTAGCAACAGTGCCACCAACCGAGCTATAGCTCTTCAGAATGGATTCCATTTTGCTGTATTTTTATTGATAACTCTTTACATTGCATAGTATAGCACCGCTATAAGTGGCTTAACTGAAGTGAATACCAGTATTTGAAATGATTGTTGCAGCAGGGAGGCAAGGGGGGGCGCGGAAGTGTCACTGATTTCAGAAGGGGGCCCACATTGATGGAGTTTGGGAACCCATGTTCTAGAGAGCCTTACAAAATAAAGATTCAGTAATGTCACTTACTGTTAACCACTCCCCCTGAGTAGGCATCTCTATGTGTGGCATGGGCAATGCCACGTTTGCCAAGCTCATAGGCCTCCTCTACAGACATGTCCTCGCGGTAGCCACTATCAACCACTCCATATGCATAGCTGTTCCCACAGCCTGTAGAAAACATCCGTCCAGAGAACCGAGTGCCATTATCATCCACGTAGTAAAGACCTGGACCCTGTGAACATACAAATATACCAAGTCCACACACTATAATCTTGGTTCATTGAATTTAAACAATGAGTTGAAAACCCTTATCACCATTTTAGAATTCTCTTTCTGCCTGGGGGTGACTACTATGAAGGATGACTTCAAATGTATTTTCTTAAAATCTAGTCCTCACAACATTTGAATAATAACTCAAATCTTATTTGGATATTCTGGTGTGTGCATCAAAATACTAAACACACAAATATAATGAAATACCTTCTTGTCCCATCCACAGATCATGCTGCCCATGGATAGTCCCATGCCTCGGTAGCCCAACATCATGTTAGATAGTAGCTTAGAAGCAGCAGACACTGATATCCTCTGCTTGTTCCGCAACTGATAAAGTCTACAACAAAGAGGAAGAATAAAACTATTACTTTCATATATTAACCAGGACTCCATACTGTTCCCATACTGTATGGAGAACTTTATCAATTCATCAAACCAAACCTACCTGTGAGTATGTTGAAAATATGCAAAGCTGACTTGCAGGATAATTGTGCATGTGTTCTTGTATACCCTCCAGGCAAATGCTGCCTACTGATTCCATTAAATTGTCATTTTTCTCCACTAGACAGCCAGGAAAAGCATAATGCGTTTTTGTTTTAGGCTGGCACTGAGCTATGCGGCCAATCAGAGTGTCGGTAGCGAGCGGAAGTCACAACGTTGAATCCGGACGGTACCAGCCTCGAAGTTCAAGATAACAAAACGCTGTAACCTATGGTTGCAACATGTTGTATACATTTTATATAAGCCGTAGTAAAATTTGGTCCATGTGACCACCAACATTGTGACGATCACGCAGATCAAGTGAAGAAGAAAGCATGGAACGGAAGCCACGATATTGTTCCAAGACATCACCAACCTCGAGTCAATTTAACAAAACATTTTTATACGTTTAATATGCTGTAGCAAAATGTTTCAAACCATTGCCTCTAAAGAGGTAGTGATTGCCAAGGTGTGAAATCAGATGGTCAGGCTATACACCCACAATGTCATAGAATCTTTTCTTGCATTTTCACATTGGGTATCAATCCCTCACAAAATTAATACCAAAAGGAATTTAAATATGATGCCAAAACTATAATACTTTTTTGCATGGCCTATAATCATGTACTAATACCATTTGGTAACATCATTCTACCAACTACTGTATATATTTATTTTTAACAAATGGAGGTGGCATTCTGTAAAGCTACACCATATTTGAGCATCTGAAGCCTCCAACTCCTCCCTTGAGGACATGCATGACAGAAGGATTTGGAAAATGAAAATGCCCTGATCACATTTTACATGCAGCATAAAGTTATTCTAGAACAGCACAGTACTTAAAGAAAAACAAACCTGCACTCTTTAGCCAGAAGCCTCTCCCAGTACTGACAATCTGCAGCACTGCCAGACATGGTCCCCAGAAGGTAAGGGTTTATCTCTATCACCTTGTTGGCCTCCTTTGAAGCTGCAATTGTTTAACAGGGGAATATTAGAGTATGTTCTTAAAGGGGTCATATTATGCCCTATCTGTTTTAGCTCTAATGTTCAGAACAGGCTGTTTCTCATGGGGTGTGCACCAGGTAACTAGACAACTGCAGCCATTACATTGAGGATTTCCCCCGTTAGCCTATGACAGCCCATCCCTTATTAGTCAATAATAATTAATTAATTGTCTCTCTTTATTTTTGCAATTAGCCATTCTCATTGCCCTCAGCTGCTTAAGTGGCTGTCAATGTTGTGGGGCCCCACTCACCTTATACTACCTAATACTGTTAGGAAAATTCTAAACAGGTGGTTTAAGCACACAACACCTGAACAGTTTCTAACATTATAAATTGGCTATTTTAACATTTGTTTTTAATAAAACTTACATTGTGTGTATGGCAGTATGGACCCAAGAAAAACATTCAAAAGCCATAAAAAGTGTTTTTTCCATAATATGACCCCTTTAATGTTTGGAAACAAAAAGCATGTTACAGCAGCATGGCTACCCACACACTTACCTATGTATCTACCAGCAGATGCTCTAGAGTCCACAGCAACAATAACACCATGGCGAAATTTGAAAGCCAGAGTTGTGGTCCCATGATTCAAGTCGATGGACACGCCATTGCCATCACTGCAAGACTTCAGAAACCCCGAGGGCTTCAAAAGATAAGGATGGATACAGATTATTACCTTTGGCCCTTAGACAAAGACAAGACTCTATTTCATGAAATTAGACGCTGACATCTAGGCCTAATTAAGTGAAAGAGCCGAACATCTCACTCTCGTTTAGGACAACTACTTTTATCATTTCATGTAGCCTATTTAAAAGGGGAAAACATTATTAAGCTAGGCTACTTACGTCAACTCCGAGTGGCAAAGCAAATTCTTGACATTTAGAGCCAAAAGTAAAGTGATTTGCTCGATTCAGCTGCGATGTTCCGGTTCCTGAGAGTTGTGCTTGGATCGCAGTAGCTTTATATCCACTTACATCTAACAGTGCCATAACCAACTAATACAATTGTAGCCCTATGAAAGGCATGTGACAAATAATAGCCTTAAAACAAGCCTTAAAACAGATGCGTAACATGCGTAACAAATTTAACAATGCGCTTATGCGGTAGTGTTTCTCAACATCCCCTGCCGCGACTATAAAATCGAAACCGAAAGGATTTCTTCATTTTGCATTAAAAAATTGGGTAGGGCAGGGCAGCAGGACTCCTTACCTACAACTAGGCTACCTGTTTTACTTACTTTTAATAGCCTGAATAAAGACCGGCCAACAAATCTGCTATTATTGTGTAATTAGGTTTACATTTCAATCTCTGTCTACTATTTGCAACATTGTTACGAGTCAGAGCATTAATTGAAACAGACCCCCGTCAATGCTCCACTGTGACTTGAGCGAATCAGACAGGAGGAATGAGGAGACCAGTCTGACGTCATCAGTATTCAGGTAGACTGGCCATATCCAGGTTCCGACTCCACACAGCTCATGATTGTTCTACCAAAGCTTTTTTCTTTTTTCTTTTTTTCTTAAAAGAAAAAAGCTTTACATTTTGTAACTGTGCTGCTGGAGCTTTTCCATCTGACCTATGACAGTCGCCTACTAGGCTACAGCTAAACAAGCTAAATGGGCTTGCAAACAAAAGTGTTAATAATTATGCCTAAGTAGGCTACATATTAGGTTACTGTAATTTAAATGATTAACAGTCAGGCTATTTAAGCATGATCTATTTAAGCGTGATCTCAAATCTAATGTTAACTCTGATCATAATGTTAACTCTGATCATGTCATATTACAGCAGACATGTTGTCACTCTTTAAAGCTCACTTTACTAAATAAACTTTTTAAATTTACGATATTCCATTATTAATTGGACATATTTATTAGAAATACTGATGAAGCCACTATCCTCACTGGGCTATATTTTCACCCCTCATGTACCTGCCCATTCATATCCATTTGTTCAGGGATATGTCATCATGACTTCCTTGATCATTGACCAATCAAATCAGTTGACCAATCAAATCAGTTGATACTATATGTCAGTCAGGTACTGTTGTGGCAACAACAACAAAAGAAATAACAATAAAAAAATAAAGAGCAGTTACCACTCCAAACATAAATGGCCCATTTTAGTTTACATCTCAATGTTTTAAATTAATTTCTTACATGTAGGCCATAGGCTATTAGACTACTGAGATTTCCTTTGCTTATTACTTTACTTTTCATACTTTTTAAAAATAAGCCTATATTTTTATTTGCCTTTAAACAAAACAAAGGGGAGGGGATGGCAGAGTGACAGGAAATTAACTTTTCCCAAGTTGCAAACTGCACCATCACGCCTCTGAAAACAGCTCAAATAATGCTATGATGCAAACAAACTGTCATTTTTCTAGCCATTATGTATAATCCCAGACTACTGAACTAAATGCATTAAATGCCTGATGTGTAGTAATTCATCTGCATAGACCTACCATGAAAATGAATTGTAATCATCTCCCAAATGAATCTACTGTACTTTCTTAGGCTTAAATTGACTTTCTTAGTATCAAGCAACAGTAGGCTAATTTAGCACATTTTATATGTGATGGAAAAAATGCACCTTTTTTATGCTAAACATAAATTATTCAGTAGGTCCAACATTAAAGTTCATGAAGTCAGTACACTGTTATTACTGTTATTTAAAACACACAAATACTGATATTCAAGTCCAAAACAGCATGCCATTATCTTGATATTCATTTTATTTATTCTTAGTCATAACAATAGTACTTTTTTGAGTTATGTTATCTGATTACTTCACTGTAAATCCATAGACTTCCCCAAAGGTGTATTGAAAAGGAAGTATGGATGTTTTTTAATTGTTCAGTTATTTATGCTATTTCCATCAGCTGAATTGTCTCATCCACTAGGTCCAGTTGCAGAGGCACAATGTTCTCACTCAAAACCGGTGTTGTTCCTGCTTTGTACTTATATTTCCTTTGCCTGAGAGGTAAGTGAATAAAACGTTTGAGTTAGCAGAAGAAAATAATTTTAACGATACCGTATTCATTTAAAGGAATGATCTGGAGTGCAAACAATCCATAGCTCTGTAGTTTCACCTTGCTTGGATAATTCCTTTAACATTAACTAATTTAACTATTAACTATATTGCACACTTTTCATGACAATAATGCCATTGAAATGTATAGAATTATGGAGCATCAGGAAGCCAGTACTAAATGACTCACCTTGTGTCCTTAAATTTTGATTCTTGATAAGGCCGTAGGTAATCTACACCCTTTCTGCTAATGACACAAATGTCTATATTGTTGCCCGAGCCCAGGTCACTCATTATACCAGCATGGATAGCATCGCGCACCAGCGTCTTGGCATCGGCAAGCTGATGGAAAAAGCATTGGGAGGGACAAGAGAAACATTAGAAGGTGAAACTTAGGGTAAACACAACAAGACATAATATGATACTGTATGATATGATATGATACTTTTATTTGTCAGTCTGTGGGCCGAAATTATTTTTGCATCCCTGGGAGGCTCATACAGTAAACATAGTGAGTAAATGACCATCTTTAGATAATCACACAACATACACAAAAAAATGTACACAGTAGTCACACAAGACAAATACATAATACATACATGAATACAGTGCAGGTCCCCAACACAAACAGATAAGAAAATGCAACAACATACACAACATAATCAAAACCCCTGGATTCATATTACACTGGATTTATTGTTGGTTCAGAGGGAGGATTGACTGATACACAAAAGAGTGTTTAAATCTGATAAATTTGTAAGAGGGAACTCTGAAGCGCCTGCCTGAAGACATACACTAAGTTGGTATTCTCTATGTAGGACATGTGAGGAGACAGAAGCATACTCTTATCATGGGCTTCATGAAAAAATTGAGCCACAGGTAGCCCAATGATTTAATTCGGTTATGTAGTTTGCTTTATCTTTAACAGGCTATTCAACCAGGCTGTACTGCAATAGAGCATGGCGCTCTGAATCACTGATGTAAAAAAAAAAAAAGAAAAAAGTTGATTTGGCTACTAGCTCCAAAAGATTTCAGCCTCCGAGGAAAATAAATGCGCTGCTGTATCTTTTTACAGGCATATTCCAGCCTATGTGAGATGTCCATGACAGAACATAATGTATTAATGTATTAAAGCCACCACATGCAACTTTTAGGTAAAATTTCGACGTTTCCTATTCATTACACCTTTGTAAACACCATGTAAATTGCCTAGAACTCACTAGACTTGATAAATGACATGTTCCGGAGTAAAACGAGCCCCTTCACGAGATTGTCCGACCCTCCTAGAGGCAGATACCGCCTATGCAAGATCAGGGAGCGCGCCCCGGCTATCGTAAGTTTTGGTTAGCAAGCAAGCTAGGTCACGTGACTTAGCCAGAGTTTACTGTTTGAATTACAACGCGATTTGTGACTTCTCTGCGCATTCAACTGTCGATACATTTTGTTAGCGCCGATCACCATTGACTATGCAATTCTAAATGGAGGATTATTGGCAGAAATGCTAAATAACTGCTTTGTTTGGTTCTTAGCTAACTGGATGACGCCACTGGATCCTGCATAGGTTCTCTTTAATTGGTACTGGTAATGCCATACTGTAGCCTAATTTTGACCTGAACAATTCTGGAGTGGTAGGATGCAAGTAAGAGCTTGAAAAAAGTTTAAATACGACTGCACTACCATTCCCCAATATGGCCTACCTCCATATTAAGTTTGAATCGATCCTCTAATATTCCCATAGCAGCCAAGTCTCCAGATCCTGCACAAAATAATGAGAACCAAATATTTTAGGATGTACCAAACATTTAAAACTGGAAAATGCCCAATATTTATATAAAAAAGGCAACAACATGCATGGTTTTTACATTACGTAATACATACCCATGGCTAGATATGGCACCTTGTCCATGCTTCCATAAGGACCCACACTATATAGATGACTTCCAGTGCAGTCTACCCCTCCCAAAATAAGATGGGCCCCAATCTGGCCCTTGTACCTGCGTATGATTAGAGAACAAATGCTTTGTTTTGAAATGATGTGATATAGATGACAATATTTCCTTGCATTCCAAGAGACCCCGCTATTATTAGCAAACCTTGCAATATGTTTTGGGCTTTAAATCAAGATTATTTATATAAAAGACATGGGCCTATAGTATTTTTTTAATGGGTAGCCTACTGTAAAGTCAATTGAAGTGTTTGATGCACATATTTCCATATCAGAACATTTAGAAATTTCTGATTTTATTAACAAACCTGAAAAGCATATCTTGTATGATGTTAGCAGCCATGACAAGGCGTGGGTTCCTGCCACTGTTCATGGAAAAGATGGCAAGGTTGGAGGAGAGTATCTCTGTGGTTTTCTCTGTGTCTGCGGCTGTGCCTGCACCACAGCAACTAGACAAAAAGGGTAAAAATCAACAAGTAGGCCGATGCATGATCAGTGAAACAACAAAAAGTGCAAATATTATTTTTTGAACCTGGAGACACATTTTGAAGATATAGATTTACCATCTGAGGTTAATATGAAACCATCAACTGCTTAGACCAGGTAATAATAATCTGTTTCGATTTGGCTATGTGCTTATGTGGAGAGTGGTCACAGACGCATTACCAACACTTACTATATATTTGGGGCAATGTAGTGGATTTTAGCACACATCTTATCAGCCACCACCTCACTGGATGTGGCTCTAGTGTCTGCCCCCAGGACTACGCCATCCTGTATAAACAATTTGATAATGGTCTTTATAACATATAAAACTTTATAACGGATTGCCATTGGTAAAGTCCTCCATGTCAAGATGAGTGTATCACCTTGCAAACAACACCAGCTATAGTGGTCCCTGTTTTGAGAGGCCTTGGTGTCTTGACCTTGCCATCTTTAAGTGAACTTTCCACTATGGCATTTCTGAGGATGAGATGAAAGTAAACTGCTTCAGCATAAGTCAACGATATTGCCAACCATCAACCACATCAACAATCACCACAAACGACAGACAGACAGACAGACAGACAGACAGACAGATAAATCAAACTTTATTTTGCATGTAGGCTACCTATGCGTAATAGTGTTGCCTACATCACCAAAATGGTTCATGCAAAGTCCGCACACGGTTTCACTTTTGATTTTGAGACGTCTTTAAATGATTAGTTAGTAAAACTTCGCAAATTAATAGACTTTCATTATTATTAATATGAAGGAACACATATCAAATTGCAAACCTACTCACCTGTTTGAATTTTCGAAGTTAAAACCTGATGATGGTGGTTCAAATACGTCTGACAGTGACATTTTGGAGAGTCGCGTTTCCTAGTTCACTCCGTTTCAGGAGGCTGCGATATCCACTCTGTAATCAGATGAGGTCGCTGCACCAATGAGATGAACACTGAAAAAAACTTGATGGGAAGCATTGCACCTACTCCCGTGTGATCTCCATTTTCTCACTTAAAATGGATAGATACGTTGACTCGAGCATTAAAGGTGTCAGCACTGGAGTAAGTAGGCCGCTAATACTGTCATCTTAATCATTGAGGCACAGTGGTTTATCAGACGGTCGATGAGATGATGACCGTCTGATGAAGTTTAGCGTTTTTTTTATTTTTTATTTTTTTTTATTGGCCTTCTAGGACTTCGAACCTATAGTTATGGGGTCTATAGCCTAGACCTTTATACTAACAACTAGTCTACCTACATTTTAATGCATTTATTTGGTTAATGTAGGCAAGTTAATGCACGTAACCTACAGTAGCCTATACTTTCACTTTTGATCGTCTTTTTTTGTGTTGTAGTAGTAGTAGTAGAAGTAGTAGTAGTAGGCTACTACCCGCCGTTCAGATCTATAATGCCCATTAACAATGGGAAGAATGATATTATTCAATCCATCTTATGTTTGTGAGTGGGGAACAGAAGCTTGAGTCAACATCGTGTGCACTTTTCTCTTACAGACCACCATATTAGCTGTTACATTTAATGGAGGAGTTATCATTGGGTCTGACTCCAGGGCATCAGTTGGAGGGTAGGCTAAATAAGTTGCTCAGACAGTCTACATGCTCAGTGTCATACTATTTTGATGGGCCTCACATAATTAAATAATAAATAATAAGTTACTTTCTCACAGGGATTATGTGTCTTCCAAAACAATCAACAAGCTCATCCAGGTCCATGACCGAATATTCTGCTGTATTGCTGGTTCCTTAGCTGATGCACAGGCTGTCACGAAAATGGCCAAGTTCCAGCTATCTTTCCACAGGTGGGTTCCTTAACTTTTAGTGTGCTCTGTTTGACTGCATTTGTTGATCAGAATCATGCAAACATGTTATAATTGTAACATTAAAATTCATAAATTATATATATATATATATATATATATATATATATATATATATATATATATAAAACATGCAAACATTTTACAAGCAAGGTTTAGTGACTGGCACAAAATCATGGTTAAAATTACTTTCTCATTTCCTCATGTTAAATCAGCACTTGTGTTGTCTAAATGCCTCTGTGTCAGTATCCAGATGGAGTCCCCGCCGCTTGTAAAGGCTGCTGCCTCTGTCCTGAAAGAAATCTTGTATGGTAATAGGGAGGAAATTCAGGCAGGTTTTATCACTGCAGGCTGGGACAAGAAGAAAGGGCCACAGGTGAGTGCAACATCAGGGGAGTCTGTTGGATTCAGATATTGTTTATCTTTCATATTATTGTTAGATGAGTGAAGTTACAGATGCAGTGTAGGCGATAAATATACGCTGTATATGCTGTACATATACTGTATACATATACAGTACTGTACATGGATAGATTGGATACATATTACATGGAAGAACAACCATGAAAGTATAGTATGTTCCAAATATGTCAAAGGCACAGTGTGCTTATTGTATTTTTAATTCAGTGTTGACCATTCTCACTTGAATATGCTCTCTTTGACCATACAGGTGTACACTGTCTCAATGGGTGGAATGCTGATCAGCCAACCTTTCACCATTGCAGGTTCAGGGAGCACCTATATCTATGGCTATGGTGATGCTAAGTTCAAGCCTGATATGAGCCGTGAAGAGTGCTTACAGTTTGCCACAAATGGTAAACAAGAGTTCACACAGCCTTCTTTGAGAAATCTATGCAATCTTTTTTTGCATAAACAAATTACATATAAATATCACATACCCCCCCCCCCCTCTCTTTCTCTTTCTGCAGCCATTTCTCTTGCTATGGGGAGAGACAATGTCAGCGGTGGTGTGGTACATCTTGTAGTGATCACAGAAGATGGAGTCGAGCATGTGGTCATTCCTGGAGACAAGCTTCCCAAATTCCATGACGAGTAGAAACACATTGTTAAACTCATTATGATTTCCATTTAGAAATACTGCCGCTTTTTAAACATTGTTGTGCAATTTTATGTGTTGTGTGACATTGTACAGTATGACTGTATGTATCCCTGATTCTGCTTTATTGTGAAGACATCAACTATCTTCTATTAAAAACAAAATGTGAAAATTCCAACTTATTTTTGTGTGAGTAGATGTTTTCTCTCTGGTAATTAAAACACTTAAATATTAGGCCTCATTCACACCACAAGCAGCATGAATGTGTCAACCACGTTTTTGGACTGTGCTCATTTGCAGTGCTTCACTGGTGAAGCCCACTAAGGAATAGTATAGAGTTATATTTTTTATGTGTGCCAAAGCCAGACGCAGGCTCACAAGCTTTCAGCGAGAGCTGGTGGTAGAACTGTTATGCATCTGCTCACACTTGCGAATTGAACAACACTATCTATGACGCCATTCTTTTTAACCTTAACCCTCTATTGCATGATATATGAAATAATATAGAAAAAAAATATTTGAACACATTTTAATACCTTTTATAGAGCACATTGAACAATACCAAACATAATTTGCAAAAAAATTTATATGGGGTAGATTTAGGTATGTTACTTTGGCGCAACAACATGCAATAAATACAAAAAGTGCAGTGTATTTAAAATGTATTTCTTTATTTCATAACAAAACACATTTTCTGAAAGATTTCCATCACCAAATTCATTTTAAACATAATTTATAATAAAAAAAGTAATACAGTTACTGACAGTTATCTATTTAGTTGAGGTTTGTTACCTATAAGCAACAATGCGCAACAAAGGATAGCCATTTTTATTCATTCATTCTCATTCATTCTTTATGTTAGGAAATCACACACAGGATAAAAGCTAATTATTATTGTTTAAAACATTTTCTCAAACTACTAAACAACAAACAACACTTAAACACAGATATCATAGAAACGAGTCCAATTCATCTTTAGGCTATTGTAGGCTATGTAAAAGGGATGAAGGTACAGGTGCAACTGGGCCTCATCTTCTTTTCAGGCCTGGATGTTCAAAGATGCCATCCCCACCTGCACTGAAAAGGATAATTATGTTATTTTTCAATGTTTCAGGACAAATTAATGGCATGTTAAACATTGAAACATACACATATACACAAAAGAGAGAGATATACACGCGCACACACACACACACAAAGAGAGAGATTTACGCACATACATTTGAGCTGACAAGGCTACAAATTCTAGGCTATGCTTAAACTAGTAATGAATAAACTGAAAAAAAACATTAATAATGTTACTTACTTATTTTAAAATGAAATAACATTGGCATATATTGACAGATACTATAATATATCCTGTCATCTGTGTGTAATATTGCATTGGTAAAAAGCATAAGAGCACAGAAAAATCGTTCCACTGTTGCATACTGTTGCTTTGAGGCAACATAGCTATTTTAGCCCTTTACAAAATAAATATTCAATATAATCATAACCAACAGAGGAAAATGAAATCAGAACTTACCCAAAAATGTGAAAATATTTTTTAGTTCATGGAAATCCGCAGGATAATGACACTTTTTCATAGTTTTGGAGGGCGGAAAAAACATGGCTTCCATTTGAGAGTGCAGGTGAGAAAAGGAGTTTGAAAAAGGAATGGGACAAGTCATGTGATCAAATACAAGTAGGCTATTGGCTTAAAATACTTCCTCCTGATTAAAATAAGCTATTTTTTATTGGTGTATGACTTTTAGTGCCAGTGAAACTGAGGGAAAATGGGTATGTTACCCTGAAGCAACACCATGCAATAGAGGGTTAAGGTAATCACATGGGAATAGTGTTAGTACTTAAAATTAGACTGGTTATGTATAGGCATACAGGCAAGGGATGAAACCAGGGTGAGCTGCAGAGCAGTATTGTTGTCCCCTTCAGACTCATTAGACAACCAACCCAAAGTTCAAGTCATTCCAGATCCAACCCCTTTTTCACGCATTCACAGAGTATACTGTTGGAACTGCATTGCATTTTTGTGCACAGATGAGAGATTTGCAGTAGGCCTACACATCAAAGTTATTGTATAGACTAGCTCAATGTTTCCATGAACTGGGAGTGCTTGAGAACTGTTTGAGAATTTAGCGTACCCAATCACCTCATTGGGAAAATAGGATTGTCTTCCCTATCCCACTTCAAATCATTCTGATCATCAATTGCAATGATTAATGGTAAAGCATTGTTTTCAAACCAATAGAGCTACATCTGAGTGAACGCCGTGTAGCCTAATTCACATTCTGTTTATGAATGGAGGGAAACACCTGAACAAAATGTATCCTGCAGTGTGATTGAACTTGGACTGCCACGAGTGACGCTCCAGGTTTAGTTTCATTTTCTTTTTCTTTCAACCCGGAAGAAGAGGTTTATCCTACACAAGCTTCTTGTGAGTTTTGGCCAAGTGATTGGAATAGGCTTAAGATATCCATTCTCTGTTTTTTTTTTACTCGCGACTTCTGAAAGCTTCAGATTGCCGAGTTCAGCGCGTTTCAGTGACGCAGCATCATCAGGCGTTTCAGAGCTGGACACAGTTGCTCTTACAAAAGACACTGGCAACGAATTAAGCTTAACCTGACCTCTGTACTTGTAGGCTACAAAGACACAACTCATCTTTTTGAATCTTTTAAGCGAATCAAAATATAAAATGTTTGAAGAATCCACTGGACCAGATTGGCTATCGGAGGAAGTTAAAACCGGGGTAGGCTTGCATGCACATCTATTAACACGTTAACACTGTTTACGAAGCCACTTAATAGAATTAATCTATTTACTTCAAAAACTATGATCTTGTTTGCTTCAGACCACTATCATAGGTGTGGAGTTTGATGGAGGCGTGGTTCTAGGCTCTGACTCGCGTGTTTCAGCAGGGTAAGTTTGGGTTCTAAACTCATTTGCGCTCTGTAGGTTTGGCCTCAAACGTTGACCACTATCATCACTAACAATATTTTCGTTCAGTATTTTCGAAGAGTAAAAGGTTTTACTGCAACAACTTAACACTGTGTCTGCAACTGACTGCCATTCTGGATTCCTGTCTGTAATAGCCTATCCCATAATTGATTTGTTGTGTGTTTCTGCTATCTATCCTGTCCATACCCAAGTGCATCAGTGGTGAACCGGGTGATGAATAAGCTGTCCCTCCTCCATGATAAGATCTACTGTGCTCTCTCTGGATCTGCAGCTGATGCCCAGACAATTGCTGAGGTTGTCAACTACCAGCTAGATGTACACAGGTGAGCATGAGGATAAGAACCAGGGGCGCTGCTAGAATTTTTGGGCCCTATGACAAAAAATTATTTTGGGCTCCTCAGTTATTGATTTTAATATTAAAATTTTCTCTTGGTCCCCCTCTCAGTAACCTCACTCACGTCAGATGCAGCGCTGCACCAGTGCCAGGCCCTTCGAATCATCCTAAATCCCCCAAAAATGGCCCACCATGATTTCATTCAATAATAACTTCATGACAAACTAAAACAACACTCTAAGTTGGACACATTGTATAAACATGAGAGATTTTGGAATATTCCAATATCTTTTTTAAAAATTATGACAGTCCAGGTCAAAAAAATGACTGTCAGCCCACAGGGCATTGCCCTGTATGCCCAATGGCCAGTACATGCCTGCCCCCATCCCCATAGTACAGACTCAATTACCTCAAATCAATGAGAAAAAAAACCCAACAACATTAAAAGGGACCCACTGCTTTCTGTGTCTTTTAGTATTGAAATGGGGGAAGATCCACTTGTTCGCTCTGCTGCTACGCTTGTGAAGAACATCTCCTATAAGTACAGAGAGGAAATGTCTGCACATCTCATTGTTGCCGGGTGGGACAGGAGAGGAGGTGGACAGGTCAGTTATTTTAGACAATCTTTTTTTTTTTTTTTTCTAATCAAAGCACTCATGTTTGTTTTTCTGTCTGTTCACTCACACTCAATTTGTTAAATTAAATTCCAATTGTGCATAATTTGATGATATCTTTTATGTTAAGTATTTATAATGGCAACCATTTTGCAAGAAATGGTGCATTCTGCTCCAATCTACAGATTAGATGAGAGAACTGCTGTTATTTGTGATGATTATGGTGCACAGTCCTCTCAAGATCAATTTTGACACTTTTCCTGAAAGGTGTACGCAACCATGAAAGGGCTCCTTTCCAGGCAACCATTTGCTGTGGGCGGCTCTGGCAGCTCATATATATATGGATTTGTGGATGCGGAGTATCGCAAAGGCATGAGCCGGAGAGAAAGTCAGGAGTTTGTTGTGAATGGTGAGTTTTGCAGTTCTCATTTCCTCGTCTCCTTTTAAGGGAAGCATTCTCCAAAACAGATATAAAACGAAACATTAATGAATTTAAACAAGTTTCAAAGTTCAGCACTTACCAAGCCAATGTCAGCGACACTTTCAGCAGTCACAGTCTGTGATGTAAAGTAGATGGGCCGTTGAGGTGCCTTGGTTTGCATTTTTGTGGTGAAAAACACTGTTAATGCAGCGTGACAAGCCAGACTATACAGTATGTAACGCATGCTTGGCTCAGAGCACGAGTCACATGAAGGGGAGGCCACAAGTAATTATAATTTATAAGAATATTTATTAAATAAGTTAGAAAACATCAGTATAGTGAAATAAAGAAAAGTGTAGTGCAAATGTGTGTCTAGGGGATATGTCAAAACAAAAGCAAAACGCCGACGAAGGAGAGGAGAGAACCGTCTGCACAGCGCAGCCCAGGCCTTCTTATGGAAGCATCCATTAGGGAATCCAATTAGTGGAACGGGCCACACCTGCAGAAAACCCACTACCTGCTGGAGACAGAAGACAAGGCATATAGAGTGGGCGGGGCCGCTACAGACCTGCCAGGGTCGTAACAAGTAGCATAAAATGTATAGTCTGATATATACCTGATCAGGTACTGACAGGTACTGGAAGAGTGGATGGATGAAGTTTGATGGCTGTCTGTGTGTCTCGGATGCTGTAACAAGACAAATTTCTCTATTGGGAGACAATTAAAGGGATATATTATCTTATCTTAGTCTGACCACGACTAATAGATCCTTGGATACGACGGCTACAACCAATCAGTGCAACTAACAAGCTGATTCAAACAACGCTAAGCCCGCCCACTGACTCCCTGTCCACATAGAATGTTGTGATAGGCTAAACACCACGATGTCTGAGAACAACATATGGTTCATTGCTACCGCTGGAGTACGTCTAGAGTTCTAGGCTACTGTCCAGAGGCAAGAAGCTACATTAACATTACGTTATACCATAGGCTACATTTTGGTCTAGCCTACATTGGTTTGCATACAAAATGTAGACAAAGCAGCGATTGATTGTCACCACAGACAGTTTTGTAATGCTTTTGTTTTTACCAAGAATATCAATACCTTGCTAATGTTGGTTGTGGAGGAACGACAGAGAGGAAAGTATCCAGTCAGACACAAGATTTATGTTGTATCAAATGTTCTCATTCGTTTACTGACAACACTCAGGCCCTCAAACAACAGGGTTATGGGTTTAAATGCTCAGTTTTGTAAACAGGCATTCATCAATCAGCAGATCAGTTTCATCGGACATTCAACCATTGGTGTAGTGGTAGTGTGCCCTTAAAGGAGCTGTGTGTAAGAAATGTATTCCAAATAATCATTATACGGCCCTGATATGTCACCAGACATGAAGGAATCATGTTCATTTTAAACACTAATATCACTGACAGTTGTAGTCCAGCCAGAATATTTGCATTTGAAAAGCTAAAAGTTGCAGCCAACAAGTAGTGTTTATGTTGTCATTTCAAGTGGTATTTGTGTTGTTGTCATTGTCAAGGCCTCATTATGCTTCCGAAAAATATCATGACAAGGTCAGAAATAAAACAAGGATATGTATAGGAGATGCTTTTGAAAGATGGAGATGGCTGAAAGCAACAAAATGTTTTGAACAATCCTACACACAGCTCCTTTAAAGGGGTCATCTGAAGAGAAGCTGTAGTCGTTTCGCATTATGTATATAGGGGTTAACAGCAACCAAAGGCAACAGGAGGCTAGTGATACAGACAAGCAATAATAAAAATGCTGCCCAAAAGACCATCAAACCCATATAGTGTGCAGCGCCAGTGAGCCAAAAGGAGGGAGGGAGCTACAGTACACAAATGAAAGCAAAGCAGTCAAAAAAAAAAAAAAAAAGTCTGCCCTACCCCTCTCCATACTTCCCCTGGGCACCGGTGCCTATTCACTATCACTATACCCTGTGGTCATCTGATTTCCAACCACAGTTGAACACCAAAATAAAAGCAATAACAACATGCAAACTCACACATTAGACAAGATTTATGACTGCTACCAACTAGCCTGGCGAATGCCAAACTAAAATCACAAGTGATATTTAGTCTGGGGACCTACCTATTGCATTTCTCGTAGCGGAAGCATAGTTTACGATTGTCCAGAGCCGTTTATTGGGCGCTACGAATGTCTATCAGAGCGTCTGTACATACCTCGGAGCCAATACCAGAGCCACCACGTGACGTAAAATGCAATCGAGGGCCGTACAAATCACTTTTTGTTCTGCGATTGGATACCGAAAGTAAACGAGAAAATCGGCCATGGTCACCATGCTGCTTTGCAGAGTGGAATGAAATAAGCGCGCAAAGGAGCATGGGAACTCCCAGGCTAGCTACAAACAGGGATATGGGCTGATTCTCCCTCAAACACAAGGATTCCATGTACAGGAAACTGTAACTTAAGATGTATATTGTCTTGATCTCTTACCTGTTTCTTTTGGCAGCTCTGACCCTGGCAATGAGTCGAGATGGTTCCAGTGGTGGTGTGGCTTACCTTGTTACCATTGATGAGACAGGCACAGAGGAGAAATGTATTCTTGGCAATGACCTGCCAAAGTTCTTTGACCAATGAATGATAACTGTATGTATAGTTTTCATTTCATCTAATAAACCAGTAGAAAAAATGTCTTTTTCTTATTGAGAAACATTTTAATCACTTTCCCACTTCTTTAAAAACTCCACATACAATTTGCTTCACAAACCCATAACAGGCACCAAAATTCCTTGTATCACACTCCTTGTATAGGCCTACATGACTTACAGTATGCTGCACTAATACTAATGTAGGTGGCCAAGGAGCAATGAAATTAAAGGTGAATGCCGGTGTGATAATATCAAATTGATTCTCTCGGGCAAATATTTAAACTTCTCATGATGTTGTAATAGTTTGCGGTCCATCACACCAGCATTCTCCTTTAAAAAACATGAACAATTTACAGATTGCAAATGATATAGGTAGCCTACAATGTAGCCTTCCTGTAATTAGACATATGATTACAGTATTTTTTTTAACAAGGCAAAAGAAAATTAAGTGAACCCAATAAAATGTTATATTAAATTAGACACTTAATCAAAAAGAATAAATCTTACTGCAGTCCTTTAGCCTTTATATATTTTACAGTGGGGAGAACAAGTATTTGATACACTGCTGATTTCTTAGGTTTTCCCACTTGCAAAGCATGTAGAAGGTTGTAACTTCTATCACAGGTACTCTACAACTGTAAGTGATGAAATCTAAAACAAAAATCCTGAAAATCACAGTAGATGATTTTTAAATAATTATTTTGCGTGTTATTGCAGGACATAAGTATTTGATCATCTATCAACCAGTAAGATATTTGGCTCTCACAAACATGTTAGTTCTTCTTTAAGAAGCCCCCCTGTTCTCCACTCATTACCTGTATTAACTGCACCTGTTTGAACTAGTTTGAACATGTATAAAAGACACCTGTCCACACAATCAATCAGACTCCAACCTCTCCACAATGCCCAAGACCAGAGAGCTGAGTAAGGACATCAGGGATAAAATTGTAGACCTGCACAAGGCTGGGATGGGCTATAGGACAATAGCCAAGCAGCTTGGTGAGAAGGCAACAACTGTTGGTGCAATTATAAGAAAATGGAAGAAATTTAAGACAACTGTCAATCTCCCTCGGTCTGGGGCGCCATGCAAGATCTCACCTCGTGGGGCATCAGTGATCATGAGGAAGGTGAGGAATGAGCCCAGAACTACACGGCAGGACCTGGTCAATGACCTGAATAGAGCTGGGACAACAGTCTCAAAGAAAACTATCAGTAACACACTACGCCGTCAAGGATTAAAATCCTGCAGTGCACGCAAGGTGCCCTTGCTCAAGCCAACGCATGTCAAGGCCCGCCTGAAGTTTGCAAATGACCTTTTGTATGATTCAGAGGAGGACAGGGAGAAGGTCATGTGGTCTGATGAAACAAAAATAGAACTGTTTGGGTTAAACTCCACTCGTTGTGTTTGGAGGAAGAAAAATGATGAGTACAACCCCAAGAACACCATCCCAACTGTGAAGCATGGTGGTGGAAACATCATTCTTTGGGGATGCTTTTCTGCAAAGGGGACCAGACGACTGCACCGTATTGAGGGAAGGATGGATGGGGCCATGTATCGTGAGGTCTTGGCCAACAACCTCCTTCCCTCAGTAAGAGCATTGAAGATGGGTCGTGGCTGGGTCTTCCAGCATGACAACGACCCAAAACATACAGCCAGGGCAACTAAGGAGTGGCTCTGTAGGAAACATCTTAAGGTCCTGGAGTGGCCTAGCCAGTCTCCAGACCTGAATCCAATAGAAAACCTTTGGAGGGAGCTTAAAGTCCGGGTGTATCAAATACTTATTTATTGCTATAAAATGGAAAATAATCATTTAAAAATCATACAATGTGATTTTCTGGATTTTTGTTTTACATCCCATCACTCATGGTTGTAGAGTATCCATGATAGAAATTACAGACTTCTACATACTTTGCAAGTGGGAAAACCTGAAAAATCAGCAGTGTATCAAATACTTGTTCTCCCCACTGTATATGCTCTGTTCTCATTGTATTAAACCCGCCCGGAGATTACAGTACATGGCTCTGATCCCGCCTGTAGCCTATCAGTGATTCGTGGTGCATGAGATAATAAGTTCCAATGGTTTGTGGCCAGACAGATGATGATGATGATAAACAGGTAGGTCCCTATTCTCTAATTATTGGATAAAAACACTTTGCTGTTCTGGGTCCTGAAATGATGTTTCTAGCATCTGTCCTGCAAAATACTGGTTGAAAACAACTTCAGATAGCCTATGAAAAATACATTTTTATTTTGGGGAAAATGAAGAAATCATCATGATGAGTTCAATCAGTCACATCGCTAATCATAGGCTACATAGGAATAGTATGCCATCGTAATTTGGTTCTCCTCCTGATTATTTTGATATGAGGGATAATTTTATTGGCATGTTATGTAACATGGACTAGCCATGGCCTGGTGAAAACCATGGTGAAAACGTGTGGCGGTGTCTCTTTGGCAAGTCAACAAATGACCGCTGTTACTAGGCAGACTTTACAAAGACAGGTTTCGCCTTATTTTCACAAAGGAGAATTTCATCTCACGAAAAGTTTGTTTTTGACACAACCTTTGAGTTTCCTCGCATCAGAGCTATTAATCTGCTATTTTTAGGCTGAAGTTGCGTAGATGAGCATTTAAAATAGCCTCATAAAATATTCTAGCCTGTGTTTCTTTTATATATATATTTTTTTCTTTTTAAAAATAAAATAAAATAAAGAAGTCTACGCGAGGCTCATTACCTTTTCTAGCCTGGCATTCATCATTCTTTTCTTATAGGCTACAGGCAATCTCAGAGCGGTATAGAAAACTCTCTCTCTCTCTCTCTCTCTCTCTCTCTCTCTCTCTCTCTCTCTGGCACTGGGCTATCTGTCCAACGGGGAATTCCTATCGAAACTGAAACTACGGCGCTTGTGCTTTGATGGCGAGCAATACATTTCAAATTAACTTATGCTGCTACAACTGCAATAAGGTTTCGCGCGTCATCGTCGTTTTAACCTTTTCTATTTAACCGTCGCCTAGTCTTCTCGGTGCTGATTTATTAGCACGTTCCACGACAAGGTGTGACAAAGAAATCCACGATGGGTAAAAACATACTTTACCTATTCGTATTCGCGTTATGCATCGATTTCTTACTATTTCGCGTTTTAGGACTACTCTGGAATTCAGGACAACTTCTGTCCTTACTTTCTTGGCAGTGGGTCACATCTGGAATTCGATGGGTGATACTGAATGGACTGTTACGTCTTTCTAACGATTACTCCAAACTGCAACGCTGGCTCACAACTCAATGCTTGCTCGGTCCCGTTTTCTCTACTGGTCGTGATATTGTATTTGGTAATCATCCGATGGAGGGATCATGGGTTTGGTGCGTAAATGCCCTTGCTGCAGCATTCGCCTGGCTGTTCTGGGAGTTGTCATGGCCCGACGAAAATGGTAACAGTAAGGAGTCAACCAAAACATCACGGGTGCTCTTTAAACGAGTTATTGTGATGTACAAACCTGACTATCTTCTACTGTTTGGAGCATTTGTCTTCCTTTCATTGGCCGTGTTCTGTAAGTATCAAAGTAACTGTAGGCTACATAACACAAACGGTCCTGATGAGACAATCTGTCTGCATGATCTGAGCCTCTCTCTCTCTCTCTCTCTTGTCCAGGTGAGATGTTCATACCTTTTTACACAGGACAGGTGATTGACATCCTCAAATCAAAGTATCAGTGGAATGACTTCCAAGAAGCCATCCTGTTCATGGGCCTATTCTCCTTAGGGGGTGTGTACTTTAACTGTACATAAAATTACACTTACACTAACAACACTTTGCTACAGGAAATGTCTCATCAATTCTAGTGCTGATGTGTCACATTTTTGTTTATCTTTACATAATTTATAGCCTAGGCCAGGAGTTATCAAACGTTATCAGACCGGGGACCCCTCATTGAGCAGAATAAATTTAGAAGGACTGCTCATAATCACAACAAAAAATCCTTTTTCAAGGACCTCCTGGCAATGTGCTGAGGACCCCTGGGGTCCCCGGACACCAGTTTGAGAACTAATGGCCTAGGCTACTACCCAGCAGTCTTGCAAGCACTAGATATTAAAATGTGAATTTCTCATTTGTGATCCAGCTCTGTCAGCACAGGGTGTCGAGGAGGCCTCTTCATGTGTGCCGTTAACAGTTTTACCTGCAGAGTTAAGGTCAAGCTGTTCCGGGCCCTTGTAAGTCAGGAGATTGGCTTCTTTGAAACTACTAAGAGAGGTAAGGAGCAGCTCTTGATATTTTTCATTGTTTGCACAATGAATGTTCCATATCATCAAGCTAGAGTTTAACCAAATTTGGCCACGTTACCAGAATAGATGATTTGTCCTGATGTCAGAGATTAAGTTGACATGAAGTGATGAGATATTAAAACACTATTTGTGAAGTGTTTTTATTTTATTTCCTAGACATGTTTGCACATTCGCATATGTAAACATAGACGTAAAAGTTGCCAGCTAGCTTAGCTGTGCATGTGTAACATCAGTTAATCTCCCTTCCAAAAGGCTAACAGATGTGCTAGTCTGGTGTAACGGATGCCCGATAGCTCGGCTAGCTTGGCAGCAATATATATAAATCCTCACAACCCAATTACTTGGGCACTTCTAACGGCTGAGTTAGAAGGCTGGGCTTTTAGCTCAGTGGTTAGAGCGCCCGCCCCGACTCCCATAGCTGAACCATGCAGGAAGACCGACTTAATACATATGTGAACAAACAGCCAAGGACAACCATCCTTCAAGTGATTCCACTTGTTTCATTTGCCTGAGATAGCGATATAGGCTTTTACCTCTGACAGAGTGGAGGTTGGTTTAACACTCAAAACCATTATCGGCAAAATATGCACTTTACATTCATTGATCCCACCGTAGAGAGAGATGGGAGATTAAAATCAATGGACACAAAAGCCAGGCTAGTAAACAAAACTATGGTACTTTAAACCCTAACCTGAGGTTAGATGTCAGGGCCAATGGACTTGTTTCACACCTGAACATTCCGACATTCCATGGTAGTAAACTGAACATTCTATCATTGAAATGCATTGGATTTATGCCCCTTTATGGCTTGAAAAAAATGGGTAATAACATTTAAAATATGTCTAAATTCACTTTCTTTCAAATAATACACATTTGAAGCACACAAATTGGGAGGTCCCAAATAGATAGAAGCTTCATGCATAAAAATGTAAAACCACTTTTATCTATTCGGGACTTCCAAATTTGTGGGCTTCAAATGTGCATTATTTGAAAGAAAGTGAATTTAGACGGGTTTTCAATGTTATTACCCATTTTTTTCAAGTCAGAAAGACACATAAATCCAATGCATTTCAATGATAGAATGTTCAGTTTACTACCATGGAATGTCGGAATGTTCAGGTGTGAAACAAGTCCATACAGGAGAGGCAATACAACATAATGGCAAGTGGAGGCAATGAAGTTCCATAGTGTTGACTTTTAAGTAGCTTCATTGTTTGGTTGTATTTTAAAAGCTGGTGCTCTTCATAAATGAGTTTATATGAGCTAGATATGTTAATTAATAGTATGTATTTACTTTGACAGTGTCTTTGTTTTTGCAACAGGTGACCTTACCTCCAGGCTGTCCACAGATACTCATTTGATGGCCCGGGCAGTAGCTCTCAATGTCAATGTCCTGTTACGAACATTCATCAAAACTGTAGGGATGCTCTCGTTGATGCTAAGCCTGTCCTGGAAGCTCACATTACTAATGTTGATGGAGACACCAATAACAGGGTTGCTTCAAAGCATATATGACACTTTCTACCAGGTAGTTATCAGAGACACACATCTGACATCTGAAAACAACGTGCTGATGTAATGCAAACACGAGGAGAGGATAGGGAACAAAATAAGAAGGGAAGAAAGGCACATCTTAATGACAGAAATATTACATTGATATATGATATAATACACAGTATATCAAATATTATATTGATATATGATGCTGGCTGTATACTGTATAATATGGTGCTGACTATAGAACAGTGCACTGGCCGTGATTGATAAACAGGAACCATATTTTATGTTTGAGAAATGATTTTTTGATTTACTGTTTTGATCCATTAGAAACTATTCAAGGAGGTGCAAGACTCTATAGCACGAGCCAATGATGCAGCAGAAGAGGCTGTATCAGGCATCAGGACTGTCAGGGGGTTCAGAACAGAGAAGAGCGAGTCATGTCTGTATGAGAAGCGCTTAATGGACACTCATAAATTGAAGACTCAAAGGGATACTGTCAGAGCAGTATATGTGCTTGTCCGAAGGGTATATCTTTATATCTTTACTGAGCTTGCATCATTGTGCTTTGTGCTATATCTTATCATTTTACTGATGGCAATATTATAAATGTATTGTTTCGTGCTAGTTTTCTTTCTACACCACTTTTATTATTACGAGACGGATAAAATAGGTCCAAATGAATTACTATTGAATATTGAAACTATGCTCCTAAGATTTATTGGGCAGTGGTGGCTCCGCTCCGCTGGCATCTTGCATGGCAGACTCTGTCACCGGTGTATGGATGTGAGGCATACATTATAAAGTGCTTTGAGCATTCGTAGGAGTTGAAAAGGGCTATATAAATGCAGTCCATTTACCATTGTTATTCTCTGTTACTTTTTCTCTGTTATTCTTTCATATTAGATTGTACAGCTTGGTATGCAGGTGGTATTGCTGTACTATGGCAGACTGATTATTCAGTCAGGACAAATGACCACTGGAAATCTGGTGTCCTTCATCTTGTACCAGTCTGACCTGGCCAATAATATCGGGGTAAGTCTTCCCCTAAAGTGCTCCATTGCTACTTTACACAGCTTTTTGTTGTACAGAGGTGCAAATCTACATAATCTACATTTGTATTGTCTTTTGATCATGATTTTTTGATGATCAATTAAGAATGTTTAGAGATTTTATTTTTGCTGAAAATAAATATGAGTAACTGTTATATTATGTTCTCCTTTACAGACTTTAATTTACATATTTGGTGACATGCTAAATTGTGTGGGTGCAGCTGGGAAGGTCTTTGACTACCTGGACAGAACGGCAGAAGTAAGCACTGAAGGCACCCTGCAGTCTGATCATCTGAAGGGGCATGTTCAGTTCCAGAACGTCACTTTTTCCTACCCGACCCGTCAAGACCAGAAGGCACTGAAGGTAAGGAATTAGTGATTTCATCGTTATTCCTGTATGCAAATTTCCTTGAACCTTGAATATAATTACACTTTGATGGGACTGTTGTTTTGTTTGTACCTTGCCACATTAAAAAAATAATAATAAGAGGCCTTTGGACCATGTATGCATACTGTAGGGATTTTCTCTGGAGCTGAGGCCTGGAAAGATGACGGCTTTAGTGGGTACTTCAGGTGGTGGCAAGACCACCTGTGTGAGTCTGCTGGAGAGGTTCTACCAGGCCCAGGAGGGAGAGATCCTCTTGGATGGACAGCCACTGCAGAATTATCAGCACAAATATCTGCACAGAAAGGTGAGTATTGGAAAAACATGATCTCATGGACTTCTTAAATTTTGAGTTCTTCGCCTCCTACTGTGGGTCAGAGACTGAAAGACAATACTACAACATTTCAGCATATAGCCATGTTGTTGGTATCACTAAGAGCTATTGGTAGGGAAAAGGAAATTCAGTAGACCTGATGTCCGTTTCCCAAAAGCATAGGTGCTAACCAGTTAGCAACTTAGTTAATTGGTACTGGGAAATTGCATTGCAACCAACATAGTTGCTATAGTTAGCAACTATGCTTTTGGGAAATGGACACTAGGGAAACACCTGGTAAAAGAACACCAGATTCCTAAATGACACCAACTTAGCAACCACCAGATTCCTAAATGGCAGCAAACACTAAAAAGTGCAAGGATTCTCTTTCGTTTCAGTTTCATTACTTCTAGCAGTTAGTGGCTTGCAGATGCAGGCTATATTGTACCAAATTTTCAATTTTTTCTTTCTACTAACAGATCTTGAACAGCTGGACCATGTGTTCAAAAATGCTAGAATATCGCTTCAAGTAATAGAAAGTTCTAATTTGAGTTTCAGTATTACATTGGAGTAATGTACATTTATCATCCACCCATCAACCAAATAGGTAGCCTAGAAATTAAGGCATACCCTAGTGGTAGCAAATAGTTTTGTTCAGCTGGTACATGTACAGTAGCCACAAGCAAAGATTTGGTCGGATATATCACAACACTCTGTACTTACAGAGAATTGTCTAGATGTGCCTTAGTGGTATCTTATCATCGTGCAGAGGCAGTCTGAAAGACAACCACTGATTCTGTCCCTTGGATTAGTTATGGCCAGACTATACATTTTGTTGTTATATGGCTTGTCAGGCTATCAAAATAGGCCTATAGGCTGATACATGCAGATACCATAATGGAATGGAAGAATGCCTGTCATTGAGACTAGCATAAGTGATACCACACATTTTTCGCATGGACATATTAACAGGGATATTAACAATGGGACTGTGATGTGTCTCACAGGTGACCATGGTGGGTCAGGAGCCTGTCCTCTTTGCTGGTACTGTGAAAGACAACATCACCTACGGACTGGGAGAGTGTTCTCTACAGCAAGTACAGGAGGCAGCCCGCAAAGCCAATGCCCATGGCTTTATCTCTCAGCTGGATAAAGGCTATGACACAGGTACTTGAAGTTATTAATCAAATATGACAAAACACACGATTATTTATGTATCTATGTACGCTGTATAGCACACCTCTCTTGAATTCAAGGCTACTTTACAAATATACTCAAACAAAAGATGTAGTTATGGATGAGGAAAAGATTTCACAAAACAGGAAGGTTTTTTAGAAAACAACAGAAGAGTGATGGCAGGTAAGGGGAAGGGAATAAAAAAAACAAAAAACAAAAAAACAGAAGGACTTGCCACCCTGAGTAGAGAGTACAGAAAGTCTATAAGGAGGACAGATGACTTGAGGATCTGAGGGAGAGTGAAGGGTCAGAAGGTCATGGAGGAGAGGGTCAGAAGGTTACGGACAAGAGGAGAAAGGTTTTGAAGGTGAGTAGCAGGATTTCTATACTTTAAGGATTTTTATAATTAAAGACAGAACTGGTAGCTAGTAAAACTGTGGAAGAAAGGGGGTGTTGTGAGCAAATTGTTGGTGTTCTAAATATATTGTAGTTTTTGAAGTGATTTAGGTAGAGACACCAATGAAAAAGGAGGAAAATTCCTCATTTCTAGAGGAAAGAAAGTGGTGAAGGCGAGGTAGAAAACAGTCCTGTTGTAGGGGTCAAAATTTTTAGGTAAATGTTTCAGAACAATTTCTGTATTTATTAAGGAAGTAAAAGGAAATAATTCAGAAGTAGACATATTGTAACTAGACATGGTTCCTTCATTCATATATTTCTCTGCCTCCTCAGATGTGGGAGAGAGGGGAGGCCTGCTGTCGGGCGGTCAGAAGCAGCGCATTGCCATTGCCAGGGCTCTGATCAGAGAACCACAAGTGCTCATTCTGGATGAGGTGACCAGCTGTCTGGACACAGAGAGCGAACAAATGGTACAGTTATCTCTATTATGAATATTTTGTATCCATAAATAAAGATAACCATACATACATACTGTATACACATGAAAACTCCACATAAAAATAGTTTTCATCACTAAACACATAATAAAATGCAGATTATATACCCAGGAATAGTTTTCTTGGACTAACCATATACATACTTTAGCTTACATACAATGTACAGTATAACTATCTGGAAAGTACTGTGTATTTGCATGCACTGTGTAAGTACTGTGTATTTAGATGTTCACACACTTATGGTGTGTGAACAATGATTTGCATTGTGTGATCAATGATTGTTTGAATTTCAGACCTTTAAATCAAGGTTTCTTACAGCTGTTTTATCTTTCATGTTTCTCAGGTCCAACAAACCTTAGCTTCCTGTCCCAATCAGACCCTGCTAGTGATTGCTCATCGGCTGAAGACCATAGAGAAAGCGGATCAGATCGTAGTGATTGATAATGGGGCCGTGATTGAGAAGGGCACTCATAAAGAACTTATGGAAAAACAGGGCACCTACTACAGGTTAAAAGAACGGCTCTTCACTGAGAGTTAGTAAATCACCAAGCATTCAACAAATCAGTTTCCTGTTTCCACTTATTGCATGGTTTTCCAATCTGCATAGCTTTGTATAAAATAGGCCAACGTCTGTATGTTGTAACAAACAT
This sequence comes from Sardinella longiceps, assembly GCA_027497455.2. Classification (NCBI taxonomy): domain Eukaryota; kingdom Metazoa; phylum Chordata; class Actinopteri; order Clupeiformes; family Clupeidae; genus Sardinella; species Sardinella longiceps. The sequence goes on along the minus strand of JAODXP020006924.1, from coordinate 1,474 downwards.
CCATTTTGGTGGCCTTGTCATATAAGCAACTGAAATGTTACGCTGGTCAAGTTGGGTTTCTTTCAGACTGAATAATGACTTTCAGATGTATATATTTGGAGTTGAAAATAAAGTTCTTATGTATTTGCAAAAGCTTTCATTTTATTTGGTATCAAACTGTCAGAAGCCATGTGAAATAATGTCTCCTCTAGGTGACATTTCAAATTATATTTTGTTTGTCAGTATCCCAAAACATGAAAATGTAGTATGAACTCTTGTAAGACATCAACCAAGTAATGTGGACAAACTGGAAGTTTGGCCGTTTTTATAGCAGCGTATCTTGCCTGTATCTTTATCACAACTACTAAACAACCTGTTCAATCTTGTTGGAAAGTCCCATTGTATGTGTCTGGCAGTCTGCCTGACCACAGCGGTGCTGTCTCCGGCATCCGAGTCTGTGCTTTTCCCTCACCTACAGGGGAGACACCTACCGGGCGGCATCAGCCATACAGTAAAAGTGCGTTGTGCACAAAGCGCCATTTTATCGACTTCATCATAAAATGGTGGCCAGTAGGGATATAGTGGCTAAATGCAAGGAAACGCAGTTTGCACCTCTCAGATTTGGGAAATAGAGTTTATCCACCTCTTAACAGAGTTTATGCACCAAATACAACTATTAACATTGCCAAATCCATCTGCATTATCCTAATTTAATATTTGTATCACAGCAATAATCTTCTATCATCAAACAAGTTCTGTATGTCTGTAAACATCTGATTCTGCATATTGCGGCCCACTTTGCCGTGATCACAAAATTCAGTCTACCCACCTCTTAATTTACTACTACAACATTGGTGGGCAGGTCTAGTTGAATTTGAATAACACTGAGAAATTATTTTGATGAAGAAAGTGATGAAATGTTGCCTTAAAATGAAAAGGAAGGCATGCCAATTCAGTCCCTCTTCCCTGTACAGTGGTTACTGAAATGCTGACAGCAAGAAAGAGGGAAGTAGAGGTAGTGAATATAATCAGACAGAAATTTGACACCCAGCTGAAGTCACCGCATCTGTGACCTTATGCATTATTAAATCAAGTAATGTTCTGATTTGCTTTGATCTTTATTGGGTGTCAAGTGAGGCTTGCATATGCAATCATGAGTTATTCTCGTGTACAAATGTGTTCAAATGTTAAAGAAACATGATAATACGATGTTACTAAACTAAACCTAGAAGGTTGCAAAAATACCTTTTACTTTCACATTACCTAACGTGTCAAAATAGCCTAAACAAATCACCAAGTGAATGGAATATGAAAATGAAATAAAACTGAACAAGACAACAGGAAAAGATGTACAGATTAAGCACTGTTGTGATGAGCATGTGATTTGACAGTAAAATACATTCAAAGTGTTTTCAAATTAATGGTCAGCTGATACAGATAATGATTGCAATGTTTATACACAGGCGAAAGGCAACAGTTGTTTGATGTGGAAATT